>BJCM01210013.1:0-18149 GCA_018326385.1 Flaveria bidentis | reverse complement strand
TAATCTTTTGTAAATATTTTCCTAATATACTTTTAGTTATATTTGGTTATATAATGATGACTGAAATCAATTATATTTTATAAATTATGGAAAATATGTACAGTTCTAAAAATAAACTATACATAAATATGAAAAGATATTTAAATATCGTTTTGGATTGTTAATATTAATCTTAATCGAATATAATATTTATAATAAGTGGTCATTAATTAAGAAAAAAATATAGAGTAAATAATCTTAAGATGTATAAAAAATAATAAGTTAAATGTTTAAATAAGAAGATAACCGTTTGTATTTTTTATATGTTTAAATTAATGTCTAAGGTTCTTTGAGATTAAACAAAATATTAAACAAAATATATCATCCATAAAAATAGATCTGATATATAATAACCACATACAATGATTCAAACATACAAAGGACAATATGAAAGAAAATAAATGAAGAGGCTAGACACCATACTAGAAGGTTTGAGCCTGTGTAAAACGATTCAATCTTCACAAAAAAATCATGAGAATTCCTGTAACATAATATGCAGAACACCAAATTATAGAAGATAATCACTTAAGTAAATTATGTGTTGTCGGCGAAGATACAAATCAAATAAGAAAAACAAAAAATATATTAACAAAATGGGCAAAACAAAGGAATATACAAAAGTAATCAATCAAATAATACTTTACCAAAAAAACTCTTATTTTATTAAAAAAAAGTTTTCTAGAAATTACATTAATAAAAGTACATTTTAGAAATTTGTCAACTCGATTGTGAATATTCTTTGAAACTTGTTTTGCTTTCAAATTTAACCAATGTTGAAAGTAGCTGCAAATACTAAAATCCATTATATCAAAGTCTAAATATTTTTCATTCTTTGAGATTTGTTTTGCTTTCAAAGTTAACTAATTATTTAACCAATGTTGAAAGTGGCTGCAAACACTAAAATCCATTATATCAAAGTCTAAATATTCTTCATTCTTTGAGATTTGTTTTGTTTTCAAAATTAACCAATTTTGAAAGTGGCTACAAACAACAAAATCCATCATATCAAAGCCTCGATTTTCTTCATTCTTGGAGATTTGTTTTGCTTTCATTATTAACCAATTTTAAAAGTGATAGAAACACAAAAGTCCACCATTGTATCTAACTGTCGATTATCCTCAGTTTTCAAATTACATACGGTTTCAAAATTAACAAATTTTGAAAGAGGCAACAAACACTAAAATTCCTTATATCAAAGTCTCGATTATCTTAAGTGTTTTAGATTTGTTTTGAAAGTGGATGCAAACACTTAAATTCCTTATATCATACTACAATAGTTAACCAATAGTCAACAAAAATTCTTGAAACCGAGCGAAATAACAGACACACTTCAGAAAACGCTAGGAATGATTAGATCTTAGATACAGATGAAATCTGAAATCTTGGATAACGGCTGTAGAATCGATGAAATCGATGAAATCATTGGAAATCTTAAATGCTTACCTTAGAACCATGATGAACTTGAAATCGGAATGATTAGATCTTAGATACAGATGAAATCGTATGTAGAATCGAAGTATGGCTGGTTGTGTAGAATCGATGAAATCTTGGACAGCGACTGTAAGATAGGGAGAATGAAATTAGGGTCAGAATTATGTTTTTGGGCCTATTTAAGTAAACTCGAATGACTGATGGGTCGGGTTGTATAACCCGCATGTTCTTTTATAAAATCACACTATGGAGATGCCATGTGGACATAATTTAGAGGAAAAATTGCATGTGGCAATGTAATTGTTGAAAAATTGACATGTGGTTTAAATAGGTTTGATTTATTATATATGAAGATGATGATTCAAAGTATTAAATTAATGTTTTACGATTTTGATGTCCATTGCGACGGTTTTTGATTTCAATGATGGGGTAAAAGCCATTTTCTGTAATTACAAACTCTTATCTTCACATTAATTGAATCCTTATCTAAGTAAGTATTTGGTGTATTGCTTTCAAAAACATCATTTGAAATTAAATTGCAAATTTTTTTTATTTGGGTACACATCTGCAATCATGTATTCATTATTTAAACCACAAGTTTAAATTTTGAATTGAATATTGTTCTTTTTATTAAATTAATTTAATTTTTTTATGATTATAATTTGGTAAATTTCCATACCAAATCATTTATAATTCCAATTTGCTGTAAATTGATTTTGATAATTGGTTCTAAATCTAAAAAGTCTGATAGAATTGATTTCCAAAATTACGACAATAAAATTGGTATTGATCATTTAACAAAAATAACAAACCGATTTTTAGTAATTAAATTGATATAATTACAAATGAGTAATTAGAATCAGTATTTTTTCAATAGAATTAAACATCAGATGTTTCGCATTCATTACTATTAATTTTATGATATTCGTTTATGGTATATTCATGGAATTGAATTTTATCCATAATAAATTATCCTACTAATTGATTATTTCTTAAGACATCAATAAATTTTGTAAATGGAAATTCATGTCACGTAAATAAGTTTTCCTTTTATAAAATAATTTATTGTGTACGTAATTTGATCTTTTATTCATGTCTTAAATTTTATGACATATATAACTTCATAATGGTAACTTATTGAAAGATTAAATATAAAACCCAACAGTACATCATTTGGTTTGAAAATAAAGTTTAACCTTACCTTATTATGTAATTATGTGTGCGTAAAATGATGAATCCAAAGGATAGTCATTTGATAAAACACATGATGAATATTGGCAAAGTAGCATAGATATTACACTTATGCCCAAAGGCAATGTGTTGTATTTATGTGCCTTAGTGTACTTATGTTCATAATACTTGGATGTTAATCATAGCCAACACGAAATCAACATTCATTTATAACCTTACTTTAATTTGTTTGTAGCACTTGCACATTGATCATAGCGAACGCAAAGCCATCGTAAGTAAAACTTTACTTTAATTTGTTCATTACATTTGAATTTGGTCAAAGTCAACGGGAAGCAAATATTTAACTAGAACTTTACTTTTAACCTATTATTTTGGTGTTATAATAGGTTTTATCTTCAACGTATTAATGTTGTCTGCTTTATTTTTTTATTACCCTATGATTAGCTCACTTTAAAACTTCTAATACTTGAATCAATTTAACATCCACTATCACTCCTAATTTTGGCATTGAAGTTTTAACTGGGGCAAACTTCATCTCCCGAAGGGATTATGTTAAACTTATTCTTGGTATGTTGGATCTTGATTATGCCTTGAGACATGATGCTCCTGGTGGTCTTACTGCTGAAAGTACAACATATCAAAAACAAAATTATGAAAAGTGAGAGAGGTCTAATAGAATGTCTCTGATGGTAATCAAGAACTCATCTCTTTTGCAATTACGGGAGCAATACCAATTCAGATAATGCCAAAAATTATCTGAAATCAATGGAGAAACTGTTCAAAGGATCTTCTAAAGCACATGCGAGCACTATGATTCTGAAGATGCTTACTACAAAATATGATGGGTTTAATTATATGCGTGAGCACATGATGATGAACGACATGGCTCATAAACTCAAGAGCTTAGACATGGAGATCAGTGATGGGTTTTTAGTACCCTTTATTATGACTTCTCTTCCTGCGCACTTTGATGCTTTTAAGATCAACTATAACACCCAGAAAGAAAAATGGTCAATGGGTAAGTTGAAAGCAATGTGTGCGCACGAGGAAGAACGCTTAAAGATATAAAAGCTTGATGTTATTCATGTTACACCATTAAACCATTAAAAAGGAAGGGAAACTTCAAATGAGAAAGCTCTAAAGTCCATAAGGCTAGTACAAATGCAGTTTCTAGCTCAAATGCCTCATTCGGACATTCTCTTTGCAAGTTCTATTACAATAAGGGACACACCTAATAAGATTGACCTAAGTTCAAGGATTGGTTGGCTAAGAAAGGTAACCATCTATTTATGATATTTGAGTCCTTTAACGTTAACATTCCAATTAACATATGGTGGGTTGATTTTGGTTCTATGGTTCATGTTACTAGCTCAACATATGGATTCCTTACAATCCAGAAGTTGGAAAGAAACCAAAGGACAATTAAGGTGGGAGATGGCGATGAACATAACGATGAAGCCGTAGGAACCATGCAATTAATAATGAAAATTGGTCATTATATTAAACTTTATGATACATTATATGTACCGAGAATAATGCGGAACTTGGTATCTATACAAAAGTTAGACAATGATGGTTATGAAGTATTGCATGGTCATGGCAAAGTCATTATTAAGTTAAACTCTCATGCCTAGGGTTGTGGTTATCTAGATAGAAATCTTTTTAAGTTAAAATTAGATGATCAATTTTCAAAATCATTATTATCATATAATTTGAATGCAAACATTAGCAAATGAAAACAAGATTTGAAAACATCATCCATGTTGTAGCATCAACATTTAGGCCACATCTCACGAGACCACATGTTAAGACTCGTGTAAGATAAAATATTACCAAATCTTGATTCTCTAATTTTGAAACATGGTTTAAATTCCTTAAAGGTAAATAGGTAATGGATCTATATAAAAATTGGGTAGAGTTCCTTCTAAGTCTATACCTAAAAATCCATTTGAAATGTGGACATGAAAGAAACCTAGCTTAAGGTATATGAAAGTATGGGGTTGTCCAGCCGAAGCTAAGCTTTATATCCTCAACAAAAAAACTTAACATGAAGACAATAAGTTGTTTCTTTATAGGATATCCCAATCATTCAAAAGGATATAGATTTTTTTGTCCTTCTCATACTACTCGCATTGTGAAAACTCATGATGTTGTGTTTTTAGAGGATTCTAAGGTTAGTGGGAACAGTGAACGTCACGACATTGACTTACAAGAAGTACAAGAGCATGGGGATGGGTTCTCTACACTTATCTCCTATTACACCTCTTGTACTTGACATTGCATCATTATAAAACGTTGCACTATTATCTCATGTTTCCTTAGAAATTCATGTTGCTCCAAACATTCTTGTAAACGAAGCATCATCAAATCCACAAGAGCAAGTCCTGCATACAACTACTAAAACTGCAAAACCTGAAAATCAGCTAAGGAGGTCATCACAGTCTAGAAGGCCTACTAATTTTGATAATAATGTAACCTACCTTAAAGAAGCTAATATGGATTTAGGAAAGTGTAACAATCCAACCTCCTATAATAAAGCAATTAGTAGTGATCAATCGTCCGAATAGAATAAAGCTATGATCGATGAGCTTGATTTCAAGTATAAGAATGACGTTTGAAATTGGTTGAATTACCTAATGGTATTAAACCCGTAGGATGTAAATGGATTTTCAAAACCAAATAAGACCCGAATGAATATTGAATGTCATAAAGCACGATTGGTTGTTAAAGGCTATACTCAAAAGGAGGGAATTGATTATCAGAAAACCTTTTCACCTATTTCTTTCTTAAGGATCGTTATGACCTTAGTAGCTCATTTTGATTTAGAGTTAATAAAATAGATATTTAAACCGCTTTCCTTAATGGTGACTTACAATTTATGAATCAACCTGAAGGTTCCTAAAGGTAAAGAACACCTAGTTTGTAAGTTAAAGAAATCGATATACGGGTTAAAACAAGCATCATGTCAGTGATATTATAATTTGACGAAGTCATGAAAAAACAAGTTTCATAAAAATTCAAGTGGATTTATGCACCTACCTCAAAATGAGTAGGAACAATTTTGCTATACTTGTCTTTTATGTAGATGACGTTTTATTGGCAAGTAATAATTTATATTTGTTGCATGAGTCAAATCAATTACTTTCACTTAATTTTGACATGAAAGATCTCGGAGAAGCTTCTTATGTAATAGGTATCGAAATACACTGAGATCGAGCCAATATGATATTTGTCTCAAAAGGCGTATGTTGAACGTGTTCTTACATGTTATAATATGCAACATTGCTCTCCCTCAGTTGCTCCAGTAGTAGGAAGTTTAATGTATGCTCAAGTTTGTACTCATCCTGATATTACATATATTGCTGAAATGCTAGGCCGATATCAATCTAATCCTCGCCTAGATCATTGGAAAACAACAAAGAAAGTATTACGATATCTTCAAGGGACAAAAGAGTATAAGTTAACATATAGAAGAACTGATAACTTAGAAGTGGTGGGCTATTCTAATTCTAATTCTGCTAAATGCAAAGATGATAAGAAATCAACATTGGGGTATATCTTTATGTTAGCAGACGGACCCATTTCACGGACTAGTCATAAGCATCAGTTGACAACAACCTCAACAATGATGGCAAAATACGTTGCGGTTTATAATGCAACTTGCCATGGGATGTTATTAAGAACATCTTATTATTGGACTCAAAATTTTTAACTCCGTATAACTACCATTGCAGATTTACTATGACAACTCAGCTGCCGTTAGTTTCTCGAATAGTAACAGTTCGAGTGGAGCTGGTTTATATCTTGATACAAAATATTTGTTCGTACGAGAACAAGTAGAGCAAAATAATCTTTTTATAGAGAAAATTTGCACAAAAGATATGCTTGTGGATCCGATGACTAAAGGTCTACCACCCAAAACTTTCCGAGAACTTGTAACAAGGATGAGCTTTACTAAAGACCTTATATAATAGGATATCAAGTGTGCATTAATGATGAATGTAATTTACTCAAGTATATATTTTGTCTATAATAACTTATATGTGCGCTTAATGATCTATTGATAAATTTTTGCAAATAAATATTGTATATTAAAAGTTTATTTAAGTCATTTTCATTTTATGTTTAGTGTTTTATATTAAGACTTTAGTACAGCTATTGGGGGTCTCGGATTAACTTTGATTTGAATGATTGTAGCTATTTGCTATAAGTTTCAATATGAATTTTGATGAGTGTTTAACTCGACCAAAATTATGTATATTCATTACAAATGATCACTCGGCCAAGTGGGAGAATGTTAGAAATAACCCGCAATATATGACCTACGGACCATTTAAATAAGTTTCACCAAATGACATAATTAGTCCCTAATAATATGAGGGGGTTACTTGATAAAAATACCCCATTATTATAATTAGGGTTTCCCCTTATATTTTATAAATATAAGAGTAAGGAGATGACCAAAACACACCAATAACCTATTTTCTCAAGATCATCCATCGATCCCTCTAAACATCATAATGGGAACGAATCTCACGATAATGGCATTATCATCGTCATCAAAGATCTCTATACCCACAAGTAAGTTGTATCGTTTTAATGTTTGTTTCATATTTGGGGTTGAATCAACATGATTAGGGTTTCACGCTTTGATTCATGTTTCAAGATATAATGAACAGCTAAAACCTTTCAGTAGGCAGCCTAAAGTGAACATTGGAAAGAAGCTATGAAAAAGGAAATTGATACGCTTAAACGAAATAGAACTTGGACCCTTGAGACACTCCCATAGGGAAAGAAAGCTATTGATTCCAAGTAAGTGTATAAGGTTAAGTTCAAACCTAATGGAGAAGTAGAAAAGTATAAAGCGAGCCTTGTGACAAAGGGTTACACACAAATGGAAGGATTTGATTACCATGATACTTTTGCTCTGGTTATAATCATTTGATTAGCTGAATAATTTTATATGTTCAATTGGCGATTAAACAATTTTCCACTTATAACCGTTTTAACTGCTTAAGTAGAAACTACAATCGGTAGTAACTTAGTTACTACCATTTTGTACTGAAAATAAAGTTTCTACCATCTAAATATTCTATGTCGCAATTAGCCTAGTTGTGAGATGTCTTGTTTGGTTCTTCTTTTACAAGGATTGGACTCCATTTAAGTCACGTCAACCTCAGACCAATATTGGTCGTTTAGGAGTGATTTCTTCGTTCTTCGACTTCAAAAGACTAAGTCCTTGAAAGTTTAAAGGCGTACCATTTGTTTCTAGTTTATTGTTGAATGCCTTATTATGAAGTTTTTGAAGGTACTTGAAGTTGAGCTTCAGAGGTCTTTGAGGGTGAAATTGATGATAACTTATCATGTAACTAATAACTATTTAAAATTTAACTAATACTTTTAATATATTATATCACTAATAATACATTTAACTCTTTTAATCACGTCTTTATTATTTAACTAGCTTTAGTAAACCCGTGTATTACACGGGTTGAAAAAATAAAATATTAATATAATAAATTTATTAATTATAAAATGATATTTTAAGATATAAGATAACTTAAATTACGTATGAGAAATGACTATAAATAATAAAACAATGATATCAATTTTTTAAAACAGTATTTTTTATTTTTTTAAATAAACATTTTGTTTTAAAACAAACAGTATAAAAATACATTTTTTTAAAAAAATTCTTATTACAACTCCCAAATTTGCTTAATTTTGTTTTTAAAAAATTGACTTTTTAAAAGTATTAATTTATTTAGAAAATAAACTTAATAAATAGATTTATTTCTTAATTTATTAAATATTAAAAAGTATTAAAATAATATTATTAGTAATTAAGCTAATTATTTAATAGGAGAGATAGACGAGAAAATTTTGGTGAGGAGAATTATGATAATGACATGTGGCACTCCCATTTACTTTTTTATTAGAGTAAGAAGATTACTTAAATGATCTTAATATTAGTTGCACACGGTGTAACCCCCTTGAATCTTCTCTCAATGGCAATACTTATTTAATATCGAGCATACAATATTCCCAATAGAAGGAAGCAACGTCATTCAGTCATCTACTTATTAACTCGTTTAAAGCACGCTACAAAGATTGTAATATCAAAATACCCTAGGATTGTTTTTGTTTTTGTTTTTTAATGTTTTTAATCGTTATATACTTTATCTACTTCTTTTGTTAACCTTAAAATTCTACATGCAAATCCTTAAAGAGAACTCTAGATCCTTGGCAATCATCACTGGAAATCTCTAACTCAAAGTCCTTGATCCCTGCGCATAACTGGGTCGCTCAGACACCCCGAGTCTAGTTTAGAGGGCTTTGAATTTTATGATTCAAAGCAAAAAAAGTTGGTTGCGATCCAAGTGTTTTGGTTCCCCACGGGTTGTGTGGATGCACAACCTTTTAAAAAAAAATTAGAGCAAAACTTGGCTTTGAAGCTCGATGGTTTAGGTATGGCATTTGTGTCTGCATGTATTATGCAGGCACAAGTACAAAGATGTTATAGGCCATTTGAACCAAATTGTGCACTCAGTGTACGTGAGTAGGAGTTAAAGTAAAAGACACCTAACTAAGGGAGCTTACCAATTAAGGATATTGGTTCCTACGTTATAAACCACTCCAAGGTTTGTTCACCCGCCTGCCTAAGATGCTTCTTATCTGTTTCTTTCTTTCCAGCTCCTTATCAAACTTACTATTTTAAGCACTAACATTTTGCTCATTTCAGTTATGTGTTAAGCATATGTTAGCTAGCGTGTGAACAACAAGAACACAAATCCATGTACTGTTCACTATAAAACCCGTATAATTGTAATTATTCATTTTGTTAAGTTAGTGAAAAATCACGTTCTCAACTAATTTTTCAACAAACCAAACAACCACCTATTGTATCGCATTCTTCTATAGAATATGAATACAAGAGCATGGCTGCTACAACAACCACCTATTGTATCTCAGCATGTTCCTATTTAGTGTACCTGGTGTCGCGTACTTTATTTTGTAACAACAAGTCTCACTTGCTGATACTCCTCGTTAACCTGATTAACACTAGAGTATATATGCAAGATTGTTTCCTAATTTCCTTCAAGCTCCTTAAGTTCCCACACATCCTTAATTGACATACATAATACATCTTTTTTATTTTAATATATAAACTTACAGAAAAGAAACATCATACATGTAATGTTCATTTCTGTTGAAATTAACATGATCATTGTTTCATGTATTCGGTTATTACATACACTTTAACTCATGTATATATAAGATCATGAAGTCAGATCTACGTCATTGGTAGTACACTTGGATCTAGTGAAGCATATGCTAGCAGCTCTTGATTGCTTTGCAGAATCTTCATTTCTTCTTCATCTAAATTCACCCATGCTTCTATCCCTCCATTACATTTTGTATCTACTAAAGTCACAAGATTCATGAACACAGGCGCGCCATCGCCTACGATACCAGTCACCCAACTCGGCTTTCCCCAACCAAAATTAATATCATAGAAACCCATGTTACACCAACTTGTAAAGTTGTAGTTGTCTACTCGCCCTATTGACCCAATTTCCCCATTTTCTCCAAGTGACTTCTGCATTGCAATATACCCTTCATCACCTTGTGCTTTGTTCACAAACTCAGTGTCAATTTTTGCGATGCTTTCGCGCACCTTATTCACCAAACCATGCAATGTGGGCTTGTTGCTACCTTGCCACATTGCGTTTGAGATCCAAATCATGTTACAGATGAAGTCTTTTGACGATTTTGTTGCAAGTTTTCTACGAAGATTTACAGTATGGGTCAAACGAGAAGTGTTCGGGAAACCACAGGCTTTTCTAGATGCTGCAAGTGCACACTTCCATATCAAAGCAGATACCACCTCAACTCTTGTCGGTTGTTGCACTCCATTTCTAGTTGCCTCAGCTTTTAACTTACCTATGGCATTCGGACTAAAAACAAGTCTTTTTGTGCTACACTTGCCATGCTTTAGTAGTAATTCAAAAAACACCTTTGATATGTCTCTAAGCCACAAGCTTTTTGCAGGGAAAACTGATGATGCAGTTAGATTTGGATAGATTACTTCAGTTCCACAAGCCATGTTAGCCCATCCTTGCAGAAAAGTGTGAAGTGCAGCCCCATCAAGGATATTGTGTGATATGCACAGCCCGATCGCGATTCCACCACATTTGAAAATGTTCACCTGAACATTTGTTACAGGAGCACCAACATTAGATCCATCAAAACTAGGTTCAACTGGCAAGAACCTATTGATCAGTTGGTGGTCAGGACGGCGTAAGAAGTCGCCACAACGACCATGAACCAAAGCTAAGACATAATTAGCACCAACATCATTACAATCAATTGAAAGATGATTCTTTGTTGTTCCTGCAAGTGGGTAGAACTGAGTCAAGGTTTTACTTAATGATTTCTTTAGAAGCAATGATCTTTTGAGGGCTTGGAACACATTGTCACCATTGTGATTGGTAGGATAGTACAAGATTATTGGTATGTAAGGAGTTGTGATAAGTTGATCTAGGATAGAAAGATTGAATGTTTTCAAGTGGTGTGGTGTTGGAGAAGATGGTTTGATGCTCTCTTTAGAAATGAATTCCACTTCCATAACATAAAATGGTTATTCTGTATATAAGTATAGAAAAGATGGTTATTGCATTCCTTCAAATGCCTTTTTATAGTGTGGATATATGTATATTTGCATGTAGATGTACCTTGATTCTTTTGTATTTTGTGGGTGGTTTAATTAGCAATACCATCAGATTTGTAGATGGTTTTGTTAATCTCATGCAGGAAGAGGTAAGTCGTAACGGTGGGTAGCAAATGCCTTTTACAAGAAAAAGATTTATTTGTTTATTATTTGAATCTGATTTTTCTATATAACTTATAATATTTGGTTTTTAAAAAAAAAAGCTTAAATACACAGCTTAAGTTGTTTAATTTTTTGATAAACTAATACAAGCTTATATAAATTCTTAAAAACTTCAGAACAAAAAAAAATACTTTATCTTGAATATCACTCAGTTTTTAATGGAATTTATATAGGATTTTATAGAAAAAGGATATTCATACCTATGTATATAGTGGTTTTTAGAAAATAAATTTATTTGCTAAACCAACCAATAATTCAAATAGTATAGGTTATATAAAAAACAAACTATATCATATTCTCTATCAGAAAGTCACTCATCCTATTGACTTTGATTAACAATTCGCTTCCACAACTGCGACTTGCATATTTCTACATTTGAGTAATAAAACACCTACAAACAAATAATCTTTCTAAACCAACCAATAAATTTTAACTTTCTGTTTGTAAAACATACTTTTTATAAGAAAAGTTTATGGTATAAAGTGATAATTTCATGCGAAGTGTATAAAATGATAACAACTATTAATTTAAGAGATGAATGTTTTAGATTTAAGCTGAGATAATCACACAAGCAATATGGCTGGAGCGATAAATTTGAAATATTTTACAATCGTTGATTTTGTTTTCAATTTTTCCCTTTTTTACATGCATATAACTTTTTTATACGATATTATTTTTACAAAAAAATTGCACCATAAAATCGAGCATTTTATCCTTAATATGATTATAGTATTGCTATACTTTTTTTTTAAAAAATCAACACTTTTTTAAAGCATTTATGTGTTATGCTTATAACCTACGTGATTATTAACTATGTAATTATGAAAATAACTTGCGTAATCATCGTATACGTTGCGTAATTATTTTTTGTAATTCGGGTAATTTTACTTTGCGTAATAATAGCTATAACTTACGTAATTATGAATATAACTTGCGTAATTATTTACCTTTTATGCTTAGTTATGGCGTAGACGAAACTAACCATCCGTCAAAAAATATGTATAGTAACAGTCCCCCTGTTTTATAAATTGGATTTGACTTTGAGTTAATTTTGTTTTTAACCATCATGGTTGTTGCAACAATAATAGATGGTATATAATATACAAGTATATTAAGTTTATTTTAAAAAAAATTATGTGTTAATATTTTCCGGATGAATAATATACTATGTATGTTTAAAGATGATACGAAGACAACGTTGAATCATGAAAAGGTTGACAGTGGATTGAAAGAACAATTAAATAACTAATACAATGTAAATTAAAAATAGATTTAAACAAAATAACTGTGTTGCAAGCGTGTGTTCAAAATTTAAGAGAATGACATGTTGTTGTGAAAATAGTTTAAAAACGATAGATATAAAATAAATTAAAACTTACAAAAACTCATATAAATATATTTAATCAAAAGAACTTGAAAAATATAAATACTATTAGCTTATGTTATAAATATTTGAAAGTGTGTTTTATAACTTGAAATATATAAATACAAAATTTAAAACCATGTGCAAGTCGACGGTTAAATTGCCTATTTTAGAACTTGAAAAAATAGAAATATTTAATTTAAAACCATCGTAAGTCCATGTATAATTACCAACTCTGTACTTTTTTTTTCTTTTCAGATATGTTTTAAGTTTAATAAAGCATTAAAAATAAAAAAATAAAAGGAAATAAGGTAAGGAAGATTAAGAACCGGAGGAAAAGAGAGGGCATTAGATGGTGAATTATTATGAATGCTCTTCTAACTACAAAATAAAAAAGAAAAGATAGTAAAAAAGCTACCGAACTTTCAGTAAAATCAAACCAGCTTAAATTTTAATTCATAAAGTGAAATAGAAAAAAAGTAACACTTACATTATCTTTGCACTTTGGTTTCCCAAACTTCGAATTAATTTGTTCTAAGTTATTTTACTGATTTTCATTTGAGTAATTAACTCAAAAGTCAAGTGAAAGACTCATTAAGAAAAAGACACAAATTATAAAATAAGATAAGTTGAAAGTTTATATAATTTATGAGCAGGTAGATAAGTGTTTGGGTTATACTTTAAAAAATAAAAGTTTATTTGCCTGACGCTTCGGGTTGTTGACAACTAAGAAAAGAGTTTCACGTGCACAAATGCTTTTCTCAACAAACTCTATATCGGACAGATAATTTTCTCCAAGTTTTTCTAATCCCTGAAAATTTAAATGAGGACAATATATATATAGGTAGGTATTTTAAAAAATCATAATATATAAAGAACAAATTTTAAAATCATACTTCTTTTTAGCACTACTCAACAGAAGTTGTGTCGTTTTCCTTTGCCTTATACAATATGAGTTTGGTCATCATGAACCTGGCTTGTCGAAAATAACAAAACAAATACCGAAACCGATTCCGATAATACCAATACTGAAACCGATTCCGATAATACCAATACTGAAATGATAATTTTCGGTTATAATCGGTTTGTTTCGTCATGGTACCTTAACGGTAACTGCAGTGTAGCCTAGAATGACTAAAAATACTTGATTTTTGAATAAAAAAGCTATCAAAAAAATTGATAGGATGTTGACAAAAAACTGTTGTTTGTTTTTCTACAGGAAAACGTTTGCAGTTTGCGGACCACATCTGCAGACATCTACAACAGAAGAGGTGGACCAAACGTTTGCAGTCTGCAAAAAAACTGTTTGTTTTTTATAACATCTGCAGAATACTGAAATATTCTGTAATTAAACTAAACTTATTTTTTTAAACTTTAAAAACAACTTTAACATTAAACTAAACCTAAATAATGGTGCTCACTTATGTTAAATCCTCCCATGTATTTCTTAAACCCATCAAGTAAACCTTTTCTTGTGGTTCTTTCTTGAGCCAACACAACTAATGAATTCACATTACTTTCATCGCAAGCAACCTTTTGACCTCCAAAGTTTCCATTAACTCATACTTCACTCCTTGATTTCCATCTTATGAAAAAACAACGTAGATTCAAAACCCTACTATAAACATAAACTTCAACCAACACCCACATCAAATTTTGCGCCAGAGGAGGGCCGCGGAAGGCTACGACAAAGGAGGGCGCCGAAGGAGGGTAGCGCCGGTGGTAGCGGCGATAAGGGAAACGACCGCAGAGGGGGAGGGTAGTGCGGTTGGGGTAGCGCGGGAGAGGGGGGGACACCTGAGATGAAGAGGGCGACGGCTCGGAGGGCGGCATTGCGGGCAGCGGCCGGAGACCGGCGGTTAGGCGGCGACCAATATATATATATATATATATATATATATATATATATATATATATAAAATAACAAAAACACATATAACCCATAAGATGCTAGTCAAGGATACTTAGTAATGTAAGATATATGTATGAAAATTTTTAAATGTTAACTCATCTAACCTTTTCTATTTAGGGTTGTCACAAGTGCAATTACTCTTACTTTAAGGAACCGGATCGATTATGAGTGAATCATTGTTGCTGTTATTGGTATTACCGAAACTGGTTTCGATAATCGTTTTTGTGGTTTCCGATAAGACAAACTAAAAACAAAGTCATGTCATGTAAAACAATGGAAAGTATTCGTATATCCTCACACGGAGCGCGGGAGATGACACTAATATAAAACAAGTATATTTTAGTGATGAAATTTTATGCCAATTTCTATTTTAAGTTTTAACATTTGAAATAAAATACATAAGAAATTTAATATGTGACACAATATATATCTATATATGTATATATATATACATATAAATATAAATATATATATATATATATATATACATATATATATATATGTATATATATATATACACACACACATACATATATATGTATGTATATATATATGTATATATATATATATATATATGTAAATATATATATGTATATATATATATACATATATATATATGTATATATGTGTGTATATATATATATACACACATATACATACATATATATATGTATATGTGTGTATATATATATATATACACATATATATATATATGTATATATATGTATATATATACATATACATATATATACATATATATATATGTATGTGTATATATATATATATATATATATACATATATATATATATATGTATGTGTATATATATATATATATTCATACATATATATACATATATATATACATATATATATACATATATTGTAGGTACATATGTACCTAGTTTACGATCTTAATGTAATATGTCTGTCATGTCCTTAATGTAAATGAAATATATGAGTTGAATAAAACAAAATATGTGATTGATGATTTTAATGTTGAATGTTTCAGTGTATGAATGAATGTTTATTGTTTATTTACGCATATTGAACTAATTATATAGGTTTGTGGTTGTTTGAATAAATCTTAGTAGAGTAATGATTGAGAAACATATTCAAACTTAGTCGTATGAAGTTTTCATGGGAATGGCCCATGCTAATGGACCATACGCATGAACAACTTCATGCTAGTGAACCAGTCACACGACTGAACCAGGAGACTGGATCAGCCGCATGATTGTGACATGAGATTGACTCAGTCGCACGACTGAACACTCAGTCATGCGAATGGATTAACCGCATGACTCAGTCGCACGACTGAACCATGCTAATGGTTCAGTCGCACGAATGAGAAACCCTAACCTATAAATACCACTTAATTCGTGGAAAAACGGAACACTTCGAATACTTACGTACTAAATCATACCCTAACCGTCCAGAGACTTCTAAGAACCTGTTCCAAGTTCATAGATCGCACTAGATTGGTTTCCAATCGTACTTAACGTTTAGATTCTATATACAATTGATTCAACGTGCGTTCTCACTGATTGGATCGCCAATCAAATAGGATTCCGCACTATTTGAGTTGGTATACACGTATATCAGTTACTACTTCGTTCCGTACACGATCCTAACAAGTGGTATCAGACCTTTGGCTCTTGATTTACATGTGATTCAATCGTTCTGATATAAAAATTGTGTTTTTTCACTAAAAAACGTAATCTTTTGTGTCAAACAGTGTTTTAGACGTCTCTAGTTCATAAAGTTAACGTTTTCCGGCATAAGGCAATTAGGGTTAGTGAGAAATTCGTGTTTTTGCGTCCAAAATACCTTAAACCTTCGAATTCTCAAAATCCAGCAGCTTTAGTTGCAGGATTGACTCAATCGCACGACTGGATTCATTCGCATCCCTCATACGCACGATTGGACTCATTCGTATTTCCAATCGTACGACTGAACTGCCTATTCACATTGTTCATCCACACCTGTCCATTCGCATGATTGATTCATTCATATTGATTCATTCGCACGTTTGAGCCATTCGCATTGTTCAATCGCACGAGCTGTCCAATCGCACACCTTCATTCGCACAAGTAAAACAGTTTGTTCTAAAGTTTAAAGTTGATAGCAATGGAGGATCAATATTTAACGTTCACTGTAGGGAGAGATTCAAGGATCCAGAATCTATTGCTTTTGGAAAATGAAGTGGGGAATTATAACAAACCCCCTAAGCTAATCACGTTAGGTGATTACCCATAGTGGAAGCAAAGATTCAAGATCTACTTGAATGGCGTAGACCCAAATCTGTGGGAGTCGATGGAGACAGGGTATAGCATGCCTGTAGGTGCAGATGGAGTCAAACTTACATTAGGAGGCATGACTGATAGACAAAGGTAAAGTATAATGCTGAGAAGAAAGTGTATGCCTTGCTAACTCAGTCAATTCCTAAGGACATCTTCCATCAATTTTCTAAGAACAAGCAAGCTAAGAAGCTGTGGGATGCATTAGAAAAGAGGTATGATGACAATGCATCATTAAAAGCTCTAAAGGCTAAAGCGTTGAAGAAGGAGTTTGACAACTTCTCGTCAATGGGAAAGGAGAGCTTGGACGACGTCATTGATTGGTTCTACCACTTAATGAGTGAGCTGCACACTCATGGAGTCATAACGTCTATGGAAGACAAAGTTTAAAACTTTGCAGATGGGTTGCCAGAGAAGTGGGTTTCCTTTGTCTCCAACCTCAGACAGAATGATATGCTAGCGAAGTTAGACATCAATGACTTAATTCTGAAGCTGAGAGAGGAAGAGTTGAGGATGAAGTACAGGGCCCAAAAGTCTTCGTATGATCAGAATCCGACACTGTAACGCCCCGATTTCCCGGGACCTTACGGTTGGCCGTTTCTCATGCAATTTATACAAAACATGCAAGATACAAAATAAGCAGCGGAATTTAGCTTTGTTAAAAACCATGCATGTCCTTAAAACATTGTTGTTGGTCAACATAGTTTGATTCAAATCAATTTAAGAAGATTAATTTACTACAATACAACATATCCAAGAGTTTCTGTTTTAATTGGATGTCAGTCTTTCTCAGCCGAGTAGTTCACCCTGCATGCCATCCCCAGCAACAACTACCTGTCAACTGAAAATGTACGAAAAGTCAGCGTTGCTGAGTGAGCTCTAGTTTTAAAAACATAACAATACCTTGAGCAACTTATATATGAAAATATACTTTCATTCGAATCCATTCTTTTACAATTCATTGCATGAGCACACATCATACATACATCAAGGTATAGAATTGCTTATCTTTCAGTCTTTAT
>BJCM01210012.1:0-13892 GCA_018326385.1 Flaveria bidentis | reverse complement strand
AAAAGAATCCCAATGAGGATCAGTGAAAATGAGTTCTCATAACTTAAGTAACCTGGTAAGGAAAGTTGTGAAAAAGTTCTACCATGCATTGTATAAGGATGGTTGATCATTCCATACTTGTGTGTGTGAGGTACACATTGAATAATTAAATCAACCAAAAACATGATAAAAATCATTTGCATCAAAATATCAACCTGGTATGAGTTTAAGAGGACTAACATACCTTTAATCATCAAGTTCATAAACATGTCCATTTTATCATAAAGGATGCACATGTGTAATGTAAGATTGAGACGATCCCAACGAAAGATATACTTCTCTTCATTATTAATAATCATAATAAAATTCAAAAAGTATTTAAATCTTTAAAGCTTCTATCCAAATGTGGATATAAACTTTAAGGGGAGTAATTTAAATTTTTTGAGTAAGTATATATTTTTGTTTACTAGCTTAAATTACTTTCTTAAAAATTCAAAACAAAACAAAAAGAAAACACAAGTGTTGTTGCAAAAGTTATACCATAGTATCTCAGCATATGCAGATTTTTGGAAGCATGAAAAGTCCAAGATCAGTCAAATATGGGAAACTAGTATCACTTATGACATACAAGTCAATCCAAGCAAGAATTAACAACCTCAACAGTCAACAACTTCATAAGAAAAATCAATCAAGGACATCTCTTCATAACATGAAAAACCAATTCAGACACATTAACTTATGATTAAGTTCAAAGTTAATGTAGGTAAGTGCATTGGTTAATGCAGGTGAAGGTAACCCATGCATATAACCAATGCGGGTAGCTCTTTATTTCCTAGTAAAACAAATGCGGACAAAAAGTGTACTCTACCGCATTAGTGTGTCACAAGTATACACAATAATTTGAAGTGGTAAAACCTATGCAAACAAAAATGTTCTACCGCATTTGTCAATGCGGATAAAATGTTTTTCAAGTGTCCAACCGCATTTGTCAATGCGGATAAAATTTACACATCTGCATTCATTTTACACATCCGCATTTGTGGATGTGTATCTTTAATTTTCATGTATTTTCAAATAAAAATATAGTGTGATTTCTTCTGTCAATGTGGATAACAGTAAAGGTGGATTTTATTCTTCCGCATTTGCTATAGTGCACAAATGCTGATGAACCTTGTTCTTCCGTATTTGCCACAGTGCTCAAATGCGGATGAAAGAAAACTGAAGTAATGAAACTCCTTCATTTGCTACAATGCACAAATGCTGATGAACCTTGTTCTTCCACATTTCCCACAGTGCAAAAATGCAGATGGAAGAAAACAGAACAAAATTTCTGCATTTGCTACAGTGTGTAAATGTGGATGCCTAAAATCACAAGTTAAACACTTCCGCATTTCCAACAGTAAACAAATGCGGATAGTCAAAGTTCATTAAATATTCACTCTCGCATTTACAACAGTAAACAAATGCGGATGATTCAAAACTTAAAGTTTACCCTTCCGCATTTGCTACAGTGACTTAAAAAATGTGACCGCATTTGCTCTGAAACTTGTAAAATTTTGTAAAAGAAATTATTTGACTATTTAAATGAATTTCAAAGGGTCATTTAATACTTTTCAAATTTGAGAGACTACATAGTAAGACTAGCGCAAATACACTGTACACTCTCTTTGATCATCTTCATCATCAACAACCAAAGATTTTTGTGTGATTCTACTCAACCTGTTCTTGTAATCGATTCTAAAACTATAGTAGCATTGAAAGAAAGGTGAAATTTCCAAAAAAATTCCATCATGACCTAACTTTCGGACTGTCGAACCAAAATCAAACGAAGAACCGAATGATAATGAAAAACACCAAAATTTGATTTATTCAAAGATATGATATACATTTTCGACATCAATGAACATGCAAACTAATAGGAATTCTTCCCATCATGAAAACCTTCATAGTTTTGTTCATCTTAAGAATAGAGTCTGATGAAAAATGAAAATGTGTAACAAATCAATGAAATAACATCTAATAAATGGTTCATTTAAACTTGAAAAACAGAGAAACTATTATTGTTGAACAACAAATTCACCATTTGATGTGACAACAATGAAACAGTAACTTCAAACATTCATCTTTGACCATTAAAAGTCAAACTGATAAACTATGCACATGATTTCTCATCAAAACTAACACATATGTCTCTTATGCAGATTTAATGGCTAATCTTTCATGGAGCAAGCTCCATAATGTCAGTGGTTATCTAGACCCTGATGTTGAGGGTCTTAGAGACATGATTAGATTCATCTCTACAACAAGGGTGGCTTATGCTATCACTGTTAGACCCATCATCTATGAGAACTTCATAAGATCCTTCTGGAATTCAGCTGAAGTGATTGAAGCAGATGGTGTTAGAACTTTATCTGGAAGAATTGATAATGAGCACACTCTGATCATAACTGAAGATTCTGTGAGAAGATGTCTGCATTTTGGTGATGATGCTGATGCACCAATAGAGTTAGATGAGGATGACATCACTACCTTCTTTGCAGAAATTGGGTATGAAGGGGGATTTGAAGCTAAGTAGATTGTAAAGGGATTAGTTGATCTGCCTTGGAGATTTCTAATCCACATCTTTCAGCACTATTTATCCAAAAGGAAAACATCATGGAATGATATTCCAATCATCACTTCATCAGCAATCTGTGCTCTATGCACAAATAGACCATTCAACATGTCAGCTTATGTATTCAATGGTCTAATATCAAATATTCAAGAGGGAAGGAGACACAAGTTCCTGATGTATCCAAGATTCATTCAATGCTTGATAAATGATGCATTCCCAAATTTAACCACTGAGGGACCAGTTCTAGATGTTCCTCATTATGATGCTAAATCATACAAGTACATCAAGAAGAGGGATCCTAGAAACTTCTACAGTGGAGCTCAATCATCTCTTCTTCCTTAGATGCTTCAATAGATCAATCCATAAGAACAAGGAGAAGAACAAGATGCTCATGATCACAGTGAAGAACAAGCTGCTGATGAGCAAGCTGGTGGAGTTGATAGGCAAAGGTCAGTGTCACCCTAAGATGGTGCAGGGGGTGATTATCGCATTGAACCTGAAATTCATGACTATGCATCTCCATTTGTACCTCTACCAATCCCATCACCACAACCATCACCACAACCTTCACCATAACCTTCACCACAAACATCACCACAACCATCACCATAACCATCACCACAACCATCACCATTACAATCTCCCGATAAAACTCCTACTTTATCACCAATAGCCCAACCAATAATATCTCCTGCACATCACTCACCAATATCACCACTTCAACACTCACCAAATCACCACCTCAACCAATGCCTACCCATGATAACCCAACTGAGTTTGGAGACTCAACCAGCTCATCCAAAGCATCCAAATCATTTTCGGATGAGAAGGATCAACATGTTCAAATGCCTGAAAAAAGAGTAACTTCTGAGACTGCTCCCTCAGAGATCTTTGCTGAATCTAATGTAAATAGGCTGGATGAAAAAGATGAGTTAATCTCTGAGCTCTTACAAAAAGTTGAAAGAATGGAAAGAATACTGAATAGGAGAGCTAGAATCATTGATGATAGGATTCTAGAACTTGATGAAAAGGAGCATGAGTTAAAATAGTTAAAAGAAAAATCTGAAGTTGAAAAGAAAGAGAAAGAGAAAGAGATTGAATACTTAAAAGTTGCTCTTAACCATTCTAGAGAAGAAGTAAGTGGCCATGTTGATACTCTTACCATACAAACTATAGCAATGGAAGAGCAAGAAGATATTATTGAAGAACAAGCAGAAATCATCTCCAATCTCCAAAGTCAAGTAGAAAGTCAAAATAAAAGGATCTCTGAACTTGAAATGTTAATTAAAATTCAAAGAAGTGCTGAGGATGAAGGAAGTAAAAAGAATGAAGAATCAAGTCTAGAAATTGTGGTTTATTCTGGACAATCAGATGCTACTCAAACCGATAAGGCTGAATTCGAAGAACTAATGAGTGCTCTAGATACCTTTTCTTCTAAAGAATTCATTATTGATGAGGAATTTTGGGATTTTGTTGCTAAACAGAGGACCAACATTGAACCCATTATGGTCATTCCTCAATCTCCAGTTCCCTTGGAGAAAGAGTTGAGTATGCAAATGGTACCTGCTGTGTCATTATCAGAGAAACAAAAAGATTTGATCAGAGAGGTGTGTGAAAAAAAAGAACAGGAAGAAAAAGAAGCTAATGATTAGGAAAAAGTACACACTGAGGCTGAGAAAGTGTCTAAGGAGATTGAAAAGACTGAATCCTCTTCTGGTCCCTCATTGCTAACTTATACCAGAAAAAGGAAATACCTAACTGAAAAGGCTAAGGGGAAAAGACCAATGGTTGAAGAAGGGAATGTGAAGAAAAGTAAGAAAGATGATCCAAGAAGCTTGGCAGCTATTGCTGAATTCCTTGAAGAACATGAGCAGGCTGAAGTTCAACTAAAGAAACAAGTTGCTGCTATTGATTTGGAAGAAGGAGAAATAGAAGGGGGTTATGAAGCTAAAAAGGATGTACATGTGGATAGTCCTATGCAAATAGAAAAATCTGTAGAGGAAATGGTACTAAAACCACAAATAGATGACTTGATGATAAAAGCCATGTTCCTGATCAATCACGGGTATGATACTGATGAAGTATTCAACATGACATATGAAGGCATGATAGAAAAAGAAGAGAAGGTCAACAAATTGTTGGACCCCACAATTGACACAGATTATGAGAAGTCTACTGCACCCAAAGCTAACAAGTCAAAACTATCTCTTATGAAGACACAATCTCAAACTCCTGAACCTCTACATCCTGATCCCTATAACATGATTGATAGGGAAGTGAAGGATTACCTTACCAGTCAAGGCTTCAGCAAAAGAAATTTGGTAAACATGAAAACTAACTCACTGAGAGCTGCAACACTTAGGTTAATAAATGAAAAGGAAGAAAAGCTAAAGAAGATAGAAGAAGAAGTGCTCAAACAAAAGCCAAAATCAAGAGTCTCTGCACAAGACATGAACCTTACTCATAAAGATCAAGACTATCTGGCACCTGTTCTTCACAAATATCCAGAGTGGTTTGCTGAACCCTTCGAACTGAAACTTTAGGAAAGGTTGACCACTACTGAGATGATCAGAGGTGTATCTACTCCAAAAGGCAAAATAGACAAGAAATATATTTCTTGGAAGTATGATAGTTCATGGAACATGTTTATGGTTAAAAGGATCTCAGGTCTAGTGCAATTTTTTACAGAGTACTCTGCTCTGGTAAATGCACTTGAGATTCATGACCTGAAAGAACTGGCTAATCTGGAGCTGATCAACCATAATGCCATGTTTAGAGGATATGAATTTGAAGGTATACTTAAGATGTTCTAGAGAACCAACAACTTCAATTCATTAAAAGCAATATGTATGAGAAAAGACAAAACTTTCAAGAACCCTTTGGAGATGAAACAGACAAAACCAGCTGAAGAAGTAGTGTTTCCAAAACTCAGAGTGAAACCTACTGAATCATTGAAAAGAAAAATGGTGGCTGGTACACATTCCTCATCACCAATCTCAAATGTTTATTATGATAAGAAGACCTATGAATTGGTGATTTAGAGGAAGTGGGGAGGTAAAGAAGGTACTGAAATCAGATTGTTCAGTGGCTATGAAGTGAGACTACTGGATCAATCATATGTCTAATACATATACACATGGCACTTCAGAGAGATATCAAACAAATTGGGTCAGGAAGATCTATATTTCTTTCTAAAGTGTATCAAAATGTTAAAGATGGCTTATCATTAGATTAGTGCAAATAGGGAGAAAAGGAAGAAGAAGAAGACACCTCTACAGTTGGGCAACATTGTCAAACTAGAAGTTGATGTAGATGGTTCTCTTTTAATTCATAGGGATGGGCTATCTACGGTGTCTATTTAGGAACCAATCTCTCTTAAGAAACTACCACTTGAAGCCATTCACAATATGAGCAGAATGAAGATTCATGTACTAAGCAAGGATAAAATGTCAGATGCTTAAGATTTTGTTAACATGATCAAGACAATTTTGGATCCAGTTCAAGCAGCACCTTTTACACCACCATAAGACCCAGCAGAATCATCACAGCCTCAATCACTACCCAAACATTGAGAACATAGGCTGCATAATCCTTAAGGGGAGTATTGTTGGACCCTAAAAGGATCATGCATGCCAATTCAATGGGTGAGTTGATGGTTGATTTGCTGGATTACCATAAGTCCAAGAAGAAATGCGGATGAAGATCCTGCACAGAAGAAAAACCAAGTATGGTCTCCCACATTTGTCAATGCAGAAGACATAAAACAAATACGAACAAGTATTTGTACTTCCGTATTAACAAATGCGGAAGACAAACCAGTAATGCGGACAAGACTTTGTTCATCCGCATTTGCTAATGCGGATGACCGGACAAATATGCAGAAGTATTTGTTCATCCACATTAACCAATGCGGATGACCAACATACAAATGCGGATGATCAAGTGAAGAAATGCGAATCAAGTCAACTCATCCGCATTTGTCAATGCGGATGAACAAGCAAAGATGCGGATAAAGACTTAGACTAGTTCTGATATAATAGGTCAGGAGTAGTTTAGTCATTTTGTAAAAGGCATCTTGTCCGCCTATAAATAGAATAGAAAACCTCGTACATGAGGTGACAGCTGATAGACATAGAGAATATATGTTTGTCTTTTATTCTCTGTAATCAATCACCTTCATTATTATATACAAAAGCATTTATGAGTATATTCTTGCATTAATTGTTTATTGATTGCTTGTTTCCGCCATTCAATCATTAACTTGATCACTATATTCGATCCTTAGTGAGAATCTCACTCTCGCTTACCCAGTCATGGTCTAATAGTAATTGCATGAGCGACTTTGGTAGTGGATACAAATATGATCATATCTCTGAGGCCTTTAGCCTCGGGTACATGAGGGTCAAGATAACCACTGACATTATGAAGCTTACTCTAAGTGAGATTTTCCATGTATCCTCCATTAGAGGCATATGAATTAGAAGATTTGATAATACTCAATAGATGGTAGGGCATGCATGAAGTGAAATTTCTCAGTTTGACTTTTATGGTCAAACTTGAATGTTTATAGGTACTGTTCCATAGGAATCATGCCTATACTTGATGTTATGATGAATAATCACTGTTATTTTGTTTTTCATGTTTATAGTGATCATGTTTGTTGTTTTAACCTCTTTTAACTCTTAGAATCAAGATTTGATTTCATATTTTCAATATTTTGTTGTGCTTTGTTCATATGATAAAACAAGAGGTTATGAAAATTACTTGTTTGTTGTTATCTTTTCAGTTTACTTGTTCACTGCAGTCGAAAATCTTTATCATTTCTTAATCTAAATTTGATTTGAGTATTCATTTTTTACCTAGGGTTCTAAGTTCATCATTGGTTCAAAAGTCTGACATTTTAGGTTATAAATTTCAAAGATTATCACCTTTTGTTTGATACTATAGTTGTAGTGAATCGAAACAGAGGACAAATAAGGTAGAATGAATGTAGAACACAGGTTTGATGATGGTGATGATGATTGATGAAGAATAGTGAACTTCATTCGTCACACTATGAAGTCTCTCAAATTTAAAAAGTATTAAATGACCTTTTGAAATGGCTTTAAATAATCAGTTAATGTCTTTTATTAAATTACAAGTTTCAAGACAAATGCGATCAATTATTAAAATCACTATAGCAAAATGCGGAAGGGTTTTATTCATCAGCATTTGAGTACTGTTACAAATGCGGAAGAGTAAAAACTTAACAACATTTGTTTACTGTAGCAATTGCGATTAAACAAAGTTACTCAACATTTGTTCACTGTAACAAATGCGGTAGAGTAAAATTCCTTTATCCACAGTTATTTCAACAAATATAGCAGACCAGTGAAGATGTTCACATATATTGACATTCATGATAGAAGAGATTAGCCACTTTGTTTTATTCATTTTGATACACATGAAAAATGTTGATGTCAACCGCATCAAAGAAATGCGGATGAGTAAAAAGAAATATGGTAGTTCAAAGGTTTACGACATAAACAAATACGGTAGAACACTTTCGTACACATATGTTTTTAACACTTCAAGATTTTTATGTATACTTCTTTGACACAAATGCGGTAGAGTTATCTTGTCCGCATTAGTTTCATTTTGTTATAAATGACATAAACAGTTACCCGCATTAGTTATATGCATGGGTTACCTTCACCCGCTTTAACCAATGCACTTACTCGCATTAAATTTTGAACTTGAATCAAAACTTACTGTTTCTGCAGAGAAGTTTTTTTTTATGAAGAACTACCTTTGATTAACTTGGCTCTTATGAAGTTTTTGACTAATGTTAGGGTTGTCAATTCTTGCTTGGATTGACTGGTATATCAGAAATGATACAAGTTTCTCATTGTTTGACTGATCTTGGACTTCTAATGCTTTCATGAATCTGCATACGCTGGGATACAATAGTATAACTTCTGCACCAACACAGACAATTTCTTTTTGATTTTTTTATAAGTTTTAAGAAAGTAAATATCTATACAAACTCATCAAAATTATAAATTACTCCCCTTAAAGTTTATATTCATACCTAGATAGAAACTTTAAAGATCTAAACTTTTGAATATGAAATATTTTTGATGTTTTTGTTTTCTGATTTGTGCATGAAGAGAAAGTATACATTTTGTTGGGATCATATCAATCTTACATTACACATGTGCATTCTATTATAGTAAAATGGACGTGTTTATGAACTTATTGATTGAAGGTATGTTTGTCCTTGGTTAATATCTTAATGCATATGATATTTATCATGTTTTGTATTATTTGATTATTCAACATGTACCTCACAGCTAGAAGCATGGTATGATCAACCATCCTCATCTAATGTATGGTAGAATTGTTTCACAACTTGCTTGACCAGGTCACTTAAGTTATGAGATTTCACTTTCACTGATCCTTATTGGGATTCTTTTACTTTGATCCTTTTCATGATTTGATCCACATTTGGATTCTTTTCACTTCACTTTGGAAGGTGATCCATGATGGGATTCTTTTTGTTCATTCACAAAGAATGTATTCTTTTGTAAATACATCTAATTTGGATGTGTTCCTCATTGGGAATCTCTTGGATCAATACATCTTCACTATGTGCTTGTTTCATCAGGTCTTT
Source organism: Flaveria bidentis (assembly GCA_018326385.1). Lineage (NCBI taxonomy): Eukaryota > Viridiplantae > Streptophyta > Magnoliopsida > Asterales > Asteraceae > Flaveria > Flaveria bidentis. The sequence continues at coordinate 4,647 of BJCM01210012.1, read as the reverse complement.
GCTTACCAAAACACATATAAAACTAATGTAGGTGAAAAATATTCATAAAGTATCATTACTTGGTGTGTTTAGGTTACTACACACACATCCACTTGGATGAGCCAATACATACCTATACTCTAAGATGAGTGTTTCACCATTGAATAAGATTTTAATTCATCACAACATATATCTTCTCTTCCAAGTTGAGACTACCCACATGTCAATTAAGTCATGTCAGTCTTTCAAATTTTGAATTAAGCACAATGAATGATATACGATTTTAATTATATTATTTCCTAGATATATAGATCATTTTTATCAAAATTGACTTCTTTTTTATAATTTTCTATTTTTTTTAAAATTTTAATTTTTTTTGATGTTACTCAAGGTTAATCATGCCAATTGATTGAACTAGGAATTCAAATATACTAGGTTCAAATGCCTTGGTGAATAAATCAAGCAATTGATTTTCAGTAGGAACTTGAATCAATTTGATTAACCATTTTTAGCATAGTCTCTCAAAAAGTGATATCTAATTTCAATATGTTTTGTTTTTGAGTGCTGAACTAGATTATTTGTAATAAAAATAACTTCTGTGTTGTCAATATGAATTGGAGTGTGCAAGAAGTTAAAACCACAATGAAGCATCTGGTTTTGAATCCAGAGAACTTAAGAGCAACGAGCTGATCCTGCTATGTATTCAGCTTCTATTGTTGAAACAGATGCGTTTGTCTACTTCTTGCATTGCCAGGAGACCAGTATGGGACCAAGAAATTGACAACCACTAGATGTGGACTTCTTATTAAAGTTACATCCCCCATAGTCACTATCAGTGTATTATAAAGATTGAAGTATCCTTCCTTTGGATACCACAATCCAAGAGCAGGCTTGCCCTTAAGATATTTGAATATCCTTTTGATAGCATTAACATGAGATTCTTTGGGATCTACTTGATATCTGGCACACACACAAATAGCAAACATAATGTCAGGCCTACTGTTTGTTAGATACATAAGTGAACCAATAATAGATCGATTGTGAGTCTGATCCACTAGTTTGCTTTCTAGATCAGGACCTATCTTCATTTTAATATCAACAGGTGTTCTAATAGACTGATAGTCAGCAAGGATGAATTTCTTCAACATTGTTTCCATGTATTTTGATTGATTAAAGAAGATTCAATCTACCGTCTGTTGGACTTGCACTCCTAGAAAGAATGTGAGTTCTCCTATTGCACTCATTTGGAATTTTGAATGCATAAGGTCTTCAAATTCTTTATAGAGTTGTTTGTTTGTTGAGCCAAAAATGATATCATCCACGTAGATCTGGACCAGCAACATGTCTCTTTCTCTTCTCTTTCTAATGAGAGTTTGGTCAATCTTTTCTCTCTCATATCCATATTCAAGATGGAAAGATTATAGAGTCTCGTACCATTTTCTTGGGGCTTAGTGAAGACCATACAAGGCTTTGTCAAGCTTGTACACCTTGTGAGGAAAATCAGGATCTTCAAATCTAGGTGGTTGAAAGCATAATTTATATCCATTTGATAAACAATGAATTTCATGGATGCTGAGTATGCAAGAAAGATTCTTATTTCTTCTAATCTGGCAGTAGGTGCAAACACTTCATCATAATCAATTCCTTCTTCCTGTGTATACCCATGTGCCATTAATCTTGCTTTGTTTCTAATGACAATTTCTCTGTCCTCAGTTTCTTTCTATACAACCATTAGGTACCGATAGGGTGTTGTCCTTCGGGAAGATCTACTAGTTGCTATACTTCTTGTTCTTGAATTGCAGCATTTCTTCCTGCATTGCTTTAATCCAGCTATTGTCTTGAAGAGCCTTTTTGATGTTCTTGGGTACTGTTTGACACAGAAAGCATGAGAACAAGCAGATGTTTACAATACTTGACTTGAATCTTGTCACTCGTTCATTAAGTTCACCAATAATGCTTTCTACTGAATGATTCTTGTTTATTCTAGTGGTTAGAAATGAGTCACCAAGAATTGTTACATCAAGATTAGAGACATTCAGATCATCATGGTGAGAGGCATTTTCATCTTGTACTATTGGAGAGTTTTGAAGATAGTCAGATTATGTTTTAGTGACTGCTTCAGCATTATCAACACTTTGATTACTTCCATCATTTGATGTTCTTTCTGTTTCAACTGAGGTGTAGCTTGATTTTGAATCTCTGACTTTAGTTGATGGGTCTTCTGAAGGTGATGGTAACAAGCTGGGGCCAGTTTCAGTTGAAACACTTTGATTTTGAGATGGTTGTCCAATAGGATCAGCTTGTAGTGGAATATCTTCATTCAGTTGTTTAGAAGAGGATGGAGTAACCATTAGAAAGTCATCTCTTCTTTCTACTCCATAATAAGGTTCAGCTGAAGGTAGATTTCGTGTATGAGACAAGTGAAATTGATCAAAAGATTTTGTAGATGAATTAATATCAAACAACCAATCGGGACCATTTGAAGATTTGGGAAATGAATGTTCCTTGAATTGAACATTTATTGATTCATCAATAATGTTTAATCTGGGATTAAACACTCTGTAAGCCTTTCAAACTGAAGAATAACCTACAAATAATCCTTCATTAGACTTAGATGAAAAGTTTCCCAAATAGTCACGGGTGTTTAATATTTAGACATGCTACCAAATGACTTGAAAAATCCAATAAATGGTTTTCTGTGAAACAAAAGTTCATAAGGAGTCTTGTTGCTTTCTTTTACAATCAGAGTTCTATTTTGCACAAAGTATGATGTGTTAACTGCTTCTTCCCAAAAGGTAATTGGCAGTTTAGCATCGGCTAGCATTGTTCTAGCTGCTTCATTCAATGTTCTATTTCTGTTTTCAGCTATCCTGTTTTGTTGAGGAGTTCTAGTTGCACTGAATTAATGAGCAATGCCTTTGGTTGCACAAAAAGAACTCATATCTTGATTTTTGAATTTTGTTCCATTATCACTTCTAATTGTTTTGACCTTATGATCAAGTTGGTTTTCAATTTTCATGATAAAATCATTTATTATTTGGGATGCTTCGTCTTTATGAAGTAAAAAGAATACCCATGTAAATCTTGAAAAGTCATAAGTGATCATGAAACAATACTATTTCTTTCCAATACTCATAACATGAGTTGGTCCAAAAAGATCCATATGAAGTATCTTCAATGGAGAATTGTTTGTGTTCACCAAGTTTGGCTTGTGGGAAGACATGTGTTGTTTCCTTTTGAGGCACACTGAACAATGATTAACAAAGTGAAATTATTTTTATGGTAAACCAATGACATGGTTTCCCTTGACTTATTTGTTCATGTTATTAAAATTTGTGTGTCCCAAACATCTGTGCCAAAGCTGAGACTCATCAAAAGGTGCTTTTGACATAAGACATGTTTCTTCTTTTGGTGTAGCAGAATTTAGGTTTAAGACATAGGTCTTATTTTTCCTCGGGGTCTTTAAGACAACCCATTCTTCAAGAATTTAGAATCCTAGTTTTATAATGTAGCAATGAGTGTCAGTAAAGTGAGTTGAATATTTCTTGTCATAGATCTGAGACACACTAAGAAGATTGAAATTCAGTTGTTCACAGTAATTCACTCTATCAGAGCTCAGCATCCCATTTGTCACAGATCCTTCACCATTGATTCTGCCACCTTTTGAATCTCCTCCGAATGACACAGTGGTTCCTTGTATATGCTTGAAGTCATGAAGGAGGGAACGATATCCTGTCATGTGTCGGGAGCATCCACTGTCCACGTACCATAAGCTACTGGACCTGTATGGATGACCCTGCAAGCACAAAACGAACTATTTAGAATATGGAACCCAAGCCATAATGGTCTTGGGTTTCCCATTCCTATCCATGTTAATAACTTCTTGGTACTTTCCTCTAAACTGTGACTTAGAGAGAGGTGTTCTGGGAGATTTATGATGATATTTTGAATGTTTCATCTCATCAATTTTAGCTGAAGAGTCAAAAGAGTAATGAAAGCTTTGGTCCCTATTTCTTTGAAGAAATCTAATCCATTTTTGATTATCAAATATCATTTTTGTTTTGTGAAGATCATATGTTTGCTTGATGTTATGATATTTGTTTCTTTGATTCTTCTTAAACTCTTTTATGTTACCCATGTTATTATCTAAGCTAGAAGTCCTAGATTGATTATTATGAAAATGACTTCTGATTTAGGGTTTTATAGATGATATTGGTGAGATGGGCTTGTTTTGGGGAAATCTCAACCCTTTATGCTTGAAGAAACAATCAGATGTATTGTGGTTGGTCATATCACGGACTGAACAATATTTATTGAAATAACAGTTTTTGTTAGGATCTACTGCGTACGGTGTACTAACTGATTCAACGTGAAACCAGATCAAATAGTGCGGAATCCTATTTGATTGGCGATCCAATCAAAGAAAACTTTAATCCAATCAACTTAGCTTCTTTGGTGACTCCTGTGTTTATCTCAAAAGCAAAACAGAGTCTTATCACCTTTTGGAACTGTAAAGCTTGTACAATATCCTGTGAGTCGTAGAACAGTGGCCACTTGTATAAAGTATAAACATCTTTTGCTGACAAGTTGGTGAGCCACATCGGGTCAAACACCCTTATGGTCTCCATTGTGCCATTCCTGTTCAAGACTATCACTGCCTCTCCAGTT
>BJCM01210011.1:0-17976 GCA_018326385.1 Flaveria bidentis | reverse complement strand
ACTGACTCAACCGCATGGCATAGCATACGACTAAGTTCAGTCGCAGGCTCAATCGTACGACTGAACTCAGTCGTATGGTTTGCACGATTGAACCTGTTGATCAAAATTAGCTAAAATTCAATTGTTATCTCTTACGAACAGATCTAATGTATATGTTTCTTGTGTTGTAGCAATATGGCTGAGAGATGGACAATGAGCACCAAGCACAACATTTGTGTTCATCTAGATGTTGCATCTCGGAATGCTTCTGAGTTCACCGGGATTATAGCCTTCCTGCGTAGATCGAGGATCTACAAGGCCTTTCTACCCCATGCACACCATACCGATCGATTCAGCAGGCTTTCTAGGAAAATGCCATAGTTGACCGGTCCGTTTAGCCCCACAATATCCAGAGCTCTATATTAGGACAAGATATTGAGATCAGGGAAGACGACCTAAGGAGAGTCATGGATTTAGGTAAGGACGGAGCCCATCCAACCAAGTTGCATCCCCTAACAGTTCAAGGATGTTTTCTGAGGATCAAGTACACCGGTGACATCAATGCCGACGTACCGAACAAGAGCAACATGTGCCTCCAGTTCAAGTATCTAGCACATGTGATCCTCAAGTGTATAGCATGTTGGAGCATATATTGTCATATATAGTGTGTTTGTCGTTGGTCGAATAGTCTAGGCTTAATGTAATACACCTGATATGTTGTAAACACATGAAACTGGGTCATTCGCAGGAGCATATGCGAATGAGACTCAGTCGTACGACTGAGTCATGCTTAAATGGACTAGTGGTGCAACTGAGAGATGCGATTGGGTCATTCGTAAGACTGAACCATAAGTATGGTCCAGTCGTATGATTGAACCATATGCATGGCCCAATCGTACGAATGGGCCCAATCGCATCTGATATGGGCTGAGGCCTATAAATACCAGTTTCATTATGTAGAAAAAGTGAAGGATTGTGCCCGGGGCATAGGTGCTGCCGGATGAGAGGGGAGATCATGCTCGATCTCCCCTTACCAAGAGTCGTAATTCTTATGTTGTAACGAGCTTGCAATTATTAGGTTTTATCAATGAAATTATTTTATTATAGTTCGTGTTTATTGTTTGTCTCTTGGTTTTGGTTTTGTTTCCTTCCGTCAAGAACATGCTCGGATGTCTACCAATCCAGCGCCTCCACAATTGGTATCAGATCCGGTTACTGCTGGAATGATCTAACAATCATTCTAGCAACCTGAGCTCTTGATTTCTGGATCAATTTCAGGTTCATTAACGTTAAACCCACTTCGTGGTCTTCGTGTTTTTCTCAGATCTTGTCACGTATGTTGTTTCCTGGTTAAAATCGAACCTGTAACCACGTTTTGATCACCCTTACAAATCTTATGATGTCTATTTTGGTAATGTTCATGTAAAATTCATAAGATTAGGGTTTTTGGCAGCCTTGGCGGCTGCAGATCTGAAAATCTGTGTGCTGACCTGCTCATGCGACTGGACCATGCTAATGGACCATTCGTGCGACTGGACCATGATAATGGACCATTCGTGTGACTGGACCATGCTAATGGATCATTCGTGCGACTGGACCATGCTAATGGACCATTCGTGCGACTGGACCATGTTAATGACCACTCGTGCGACTTGACCAAGCTAATGGACCATTCGTACGACAGGACCATGCTAATGGACCATTCGTATGACTAGACCATTCGTACGACTGGACCATGCAACTGGACCATTCGTACAACTGGAATGCGACTGGACCAGTCTTATGACAAGTCATGCTACTGGACCAGTCTTATGTCTAGTCATGCTACCGGACCAGTCTTATGACTAGTCATGCTATTGGACCAGTCTTATTACCAGTCTCATGAAAACTACCGTTTGGACAGATTTGAGGATGAGCGAAGCACATTCACCTTGAGGTTCTTTTGTCAAATAAGTTCGATGGATACCCCATTATTCGTTGGACTTCTAGAATAGGTGATTGTAGTTAGAACAAAAAAGAGAGAAGAGAAGATGTCAGCAGTCGGTGCTGATTTTGTGGGGTAGTCAGGAGCATCTGACTATTTATGGGCCAATCAAGTTATATCTATCCGCACAGAGAGGATTCCTATTCTTAGGGGGAATCCACGTATAGAGAAATTGAAGACGCAATCAGAAAGTGATGATGTGAGCCAGTTTCTGATGTTGAATCTGAGTGCATGCTGATTTGTTTGAGATTGTCAACTGTGGATTGGAACCTTCTACCTTTTGTCCAATACACCATATGAAGACTCCAGGATAGCACAATGTCTATATATTGGGATATGCTGAAATTGGGGGTGAATTTCTGCAGGTGTTAATGTTAATCAGGTTAGCTTGTGTGAAGATTGAAGCAATGGAAAACTGTTCATGTCATTATCTGGAAAAATCAATCATATGGGGAATCTTGCTGCTATGATGGTATTCTGCAAAGTAAACAAAAGCTATTGTGCCTAAATTCATTTTCAGGGATACTGTAGCAACCTGACGAATCGGCAATGTTTGCTAATATGGTTTTTCATTTGATTCTATTGGAAACCAGAGCAAAGATTGACTGAAGATTGTAAGAGGTGTTATCTACTATTCACAAGCAACGTCCAAGGGGGAATTTGTTGGAGCATAAATTGTCATATATAGTGTGTCCGTCGCTTGTCGAATAGTCTAGGCTTAATGTAATACACCTGATATGTTGTAATCACATGAAACTGGGTCATTCGCAGGAGCATATGCGAATGAGACTCAGTCGTACGACTGAGCCATGCTAATGGACCGGTTGTGCGACTGAGAGATGCGATTAGGCCATTCGTAAGACTGAACCATAAGTATGGTCCAGTCGTACCACTGAACCATACGCATGGCCCAATCGTACGAATGGGCCCAGTCGCATCTGATATGGGCTGAGGCCTATAAATACCAGTTTCATTATGTAGAAAAAGTGAAGGAGTGTGCCCGAGGCCTAGGTGCTGCCGGATGAGAGGGGAGATCATGCTCGATCTCCCCTTGCCAAGAGTCATGATTCTTATGTTGTAACAAGCTTGTGATCATTAGGTTTTATCAATGAAACCATTTTATTATAGTTCATGTTTATTGTTTGTCTCTTGGTTTTGGTTTTGTTTCCTTCCGTCAAGAACATGCTCGGATGTCTACCGATCCAATGCCTCCACATAGCATCCAGACGTGGAGGATTCGATGAGATGTCAGACCAAATCCAGAATGCATACGTTGCACTAGTATTGAACCACTCGTTCAGTTTCTCACACATGCTCCTCTTGTACTTGAAAGAGAACATAGAGGCCAAAGGCAAGGAAGGCTTCTGCATGTATCCAAGGTTCTTGCAAATGATCATAGACAAGAAGCTTCCATTGCTGACTAAGGAGAAGGATGATGCAGTGATATTAGAGGTGATGGATGACACCAACTAGGGTAGGATGAAGGTGTACCGGGGGTAGCAGGTGAGGCCCCTGATCAGGAGACTCTTTGGTCATCTGGCCAACGAGGATTACGTGGCGCCCTCACATAAGAAGTGGCGTCATGATGACAGTGACTCAGACGTTGAGCCCATAGTGGTTCCTACTAACGAAGATGACGACAATGATGACAACCATGATGATGGTCAAGGTTGTAGAGATGTTGGCCCCGGTTAATCATGGGCCACCGACACGTCTACCATATCTCCACCACCTCCACACAATACTTCATGTACTCCTAGTGGATCTAAGCAGGCTGCTATCCACCAGGACTTCTTGGTAGATGAAGGGGATGAGTCTGATGATGAGCCTCTCACTAGGAGAGTCGGGAGCCGGGTTGTGGCTACCGAGAAGGGGAAAGAGGTTGTTGGTGGACGCCAAGCTGGTACTAAGGGTGGTGACACTGATGTCATAGATCTGACATACACACCCGACCAGCCGATTAGCTCAGGGGGAGCCCCGATAGCCAAGGGTTACAGGAGGAAGAGGGTGTCCCAACCCCATAGCATGAAGGGTAAGACGCAGAGGGTTACTTTGATCAGTTCTTCCACCACCACAGCCACTACCACCACCACTATTCCCCACACCACCACCACTGTTCCCCACACTAACATCACTACTACCACTACCACTCCCACCACCACTCATACATTCGCACCTACCTCACCCACAATACCCAAATAAGTTCCACCACAATCCACTTCCATTCCTACTCCCATCTACACCACATCCACCACTACACCCACTACTCCCCAAGCTGGCACATCCACCCAATTCCCACCTACACAAGGCTCTAGTCTACCCATGGTTGGGTTAGATAAACAGTTGCCGAGCCTAAACAGACTGGTGCTCAAACTACTAGCAACAGATGATCTAAGAGCCAACCAAATGAATCAGCGGATTGCGGTCAATACCACACAAGGAAGCAGATAGCTCAGCTTACAAAGAAGAATGTTGCTCATGAGAGAGCTTTAGTTCGAGCTCACCATGGCGTGAAGACTCAAAATGAGCTTGTGATGGCATCCGTCAGGCGGATCGAGGGGTTAGAGAAAAAGAACAAAAAGCTTATGTTGAGGTTGAAGGGAACAAATGCTGAGACCCTGAAGATTAAGGATGATGGAAATGATGGTCGAGATGATGATGAAGATTCGACGGATTATGAATCAGAAGAAGATGATGATGACGAGGAAGTTGGAGGAAGTGGAAAGGGAAAAAGAGATGATGATGAGGAGGAGGAGGATCAAGAAGGTGATGCATCTACATCTGCCTCAAAACAAGCAGCAAAGGAGAGGCGCACCAAAAGAGCCTCGTCCTCCGCACCTCCAGCTGTAAAGACACATGATCAATGCAAAAATGAAGCTCCACAAACTGAGGATTATGATGTTGTTCCCCTTCAACAAGTCAAGACTCAACTTACTATGATTCTTGATTTGCAAGGGATTGTGAGAAGGACTGTGAGCTACACTCCAGAGGAATGAGAAATCATCAACGACCTCACCGACGAGCAGCTCACAGATATGTTTCAACTAAATCCAGATGAGCTTGTCAAAGATGCTCTGGAAGTAGATGTCTTGAGTGACGAGGAGATACAAGGTCTGGATGAGATAGAGATCGAGGATGTCACGTCTGACTACTATCCTCAATACACTGACCCTGAGGGCAAAGTTATCCCCGACTTGGGTGAAACATTAGGCAGTGATACTTTTCACAAGCTGGATGAGATAGAGAAAGAGAAAGCAAAGGATGAAAGTAAAGCCCAAGCTATGGATGATAATGTTGATCTAAAGAAGGCTGAATGGGCAGCTTGTTTATCAAAAATGAAGGCACAACGTGCACCTCCAAAGCTGAATGCCTACACAAAACTTTACTAAGTACAGAGACATAAAAAAGTGTTAGGCAATATCAACAATTGGGCCTATTTTGGAGATCTGGATGTATATTGTTGGTCCATTTGATCGATTTGCAGTACAAATGAGTTGTTAAATCGTTCAATATCAAATACAAACAATAGACAAGATGAACAAATAAGAACACAAACAATTGAATCAGGGTAAGACAATGATGATCAATACAATCTATAACAAAGCACAATGATATTTTTGTGAAATTACTGGTTACAAAGGTAACTTGCAACAAGGTTAAACAATTAGGGTTTTGCAAGATTATCTAACAATGATAATGATCAAAACTATATATAGCAGTCTTAGTTTCACAGACAGCTTCACTATCAGTGAAACTGTTTTGCCGAAATTGTAGTTTCGCCCGTTAGAAACAGCAGTTTCGCCGAGCGAAGCTCATAGTTTCGCCGGACTGCAAAATAACATAAATCTAATTACATACTAAAGAAGACTAACATAAGACCTATTACAAGAAAAAATAAACATTCTAATCTAAGGTGAGTCCAACCTATGTATGATCTTCAATACTCCCCCTAGGTTGGAACTCACCTCCTTTACTCTTCTTGATTTAGCTTGTCAGCTCCAGTTTCCTCCGTTGCCTTTGATTTTTCTTCAACAGCTCCTGCAACAACCTCCTTAGGGGCTTCAGCAAATGATTCTCCATGGTTTCTTTCTGCTTCATTAGCCCTTTACGGATGAGCACTAGCTTGCCCAAACTGTCTTGTTAGATCTTGTATGTCCATGTTCAAATCATCTTGTGCCCTTACTCTCTCTGCAAACCTTTTCACTTCTGCTCTCACACCTCTAATCTTATTTCCACAGTCATAAATAGATTGGCTTCTTTCCTTGTCTCATCACCCGCACCAGCCTTGATATGATTCTCACACAAAACCAACAGATCTTCATCACAAAAGCTGAAAAGCTCCATAGGGTGAAAGACTTTGAATTCTCTACCATTCTTCACTCTTGTCACCGCCTCCCCCGTGTTATTATCATAAAACTACTTCTCAAAATTCTATAGCTATTGGGGAAGGCGATCTGCCAACCTGACTCTATTGACAATCTTCGGTGGTTTTACCCTTAGGACAATTCTTTCTTTTCCAGTCTCCCAATCTTTGTCTTTCTTTGATCGCTTTCTCTCTGCTTTCATATAACCGAACGACTCAAAGTTGTCATTTAAACCATTCTTTATCTCCTTCTCCAAAAGTGAGGCTCGTTCACTACGATTGGAATTCAGTAACAGCAAAGCTGCCAGCCTCCGCAGATCCTATTTCGGCAAGGTCTTGAATACCTTCCTCTTATGCATGTAAGAAATTCCACCCCCTCTCCTCCTGATCATGAACATCTTGAGGCCGGGTTATAACACCAACTAATTATTCTCTTATCGGCCTCCTTTTTAATCAACCCTTCCAAGTTTTGGAAAAGGGGAGTTAGTTCTTCAGGCTCCTTTTCTCTAACAAACCATTCTTCTTTTGTAATCTCCAAGACATCTTCATCTAGTTCTCCCTTTTTGGCTACATATATTAGTGGTCTCTCATCAACTTTATAAGATTCTGGCTCAGAATCATAATCTACCAGTTGTTCATCGTCTTCCTCTGTAACACCCGGTTATTTTTTATGAAGCCAAAGAAAGAAGAAAAAGAAAGAAAAGGAAGAAAAGAAATAAAGTCCAAGTTGAGGGACCAATCTTGCCAAAAAGAAGAAAAGTTTAGAAGAGTGGGTAAAAAGGGATGGCAGCCCACTCTCCCCTCACACTTCCTATACTCACTTGGCCAAAAGAAGAAGAAATGGAGAAAAGGCAAAATGCTAGGGTTTCTTGAAGAATCAAGTGCAAAAGTCGAAGTCAAGCGGGTTTGTGAAAAGCTATACCCGAAGAGGCTGTCAAGGTGAGTTCTAGGACCTCTCTTTTACACATTTTTGACTGATTTTGGGGCTGGAACACATCTGAAACCATTTTATTGTGTGGGGTGTTAAACCCATATGTATGCGTGTGTGTGTATGGGTGTGATTTCGGTGGTGAGTTTGATTACGGGCTGTGTGATGCTTGAATGATGTTGTGTTTGTGTTTCTAGGGCATAGTATGCTAGGTCTTAGCATAGAACAGGTTAGAAAAGGGGCTGGAGGCCAAAACTGTAGTTCAGGTTCAAAGAAGACTTTGTTCTGCATCAGTTAGGGCTCAAGCGACTGGAGCCATGCGATCAAATGGCATGCGACTGGAGGCCATACGGCCGAAAGGCATGCGACTGAGGTCTATACGCCTGGAGGCCATGCGACTGAGGTTCATACGCATGAAAGTTATGCGACTGGAAGAAATGCGGATGAATGTTATGCGACTAGAGGAAATGCGGCTGAAGGTCGTGCGACTGAAGCCCATACGCCCGAATGACATGCGACTGAGGGTCATACGCGTGTAAGTCATGCGACTGAAGGCTATACGACTGAGAGTCCATACGCCTAAGTGTTCATTCGCCCATAGTGTCCATACACCTAAGTGTTCTCATGCGCTTGGAAGGCCATGTGACTGAATAGTGCCCATACGTTCAATTAGGGCTCATGCGCCCGAAAGAACATAAGTTTCCTTTCTGATGTCCGGGGGAAAATGTAATGTAGGTTTTGACTTGGGAGGTTCCTGAGGGGGCTATGTAAGTTGACTTTTTAAAGTCGTAGATGATGTGATAGGCATTGTATGATGATGATATGATGTTGTATGCTTATGCATGTTGGTATGATGCATGATGTATGTTATGTATGTATGAATGATGCCCCGTATGGTGATGTTGTATGTTTATGTTTATGTTCCTGTTATGTATGATTATTTTCCCGTGGCTTTAGGTTGAATGATTAATCAATGAAATGAAAAGTATTATGTAACGTAAATCGGAAGATAATGAAAAGAGGAACGTAATGAAAGAATGCATGCATTAATAAATAAAAGATGGTAAAGAAAGTCTTGCAAACATTGTATAGAGAAACACACTCAATGGAGAGTTTTAGTTCAACGGTGTGTGGGATAGCTACCCCAGAAGGATGCACACCAGGGTCTTTTCTTTGTGATTGACCATTTGGATGGAGCCTTTGTCGCTTACCCTAGGTACTATGGTCAGGCCACTAGGCGCCATGACGGGGGGTCTATGATAGACCTCGACCCAGTACCCGCTTATGCATGACGATGGGGTATAGCACATGGAAATGGTACACCTGAACTTACCCTAGGTACTATGGTTAGGCCACTGGGCGCCATGACGGGGGGTCTATGATAGACCTCGGCCTAGTACCCGCTTTATGCATGAAGGTGGGGTAAAGTTAATGGTTTTGATATGGAATGTAAAGAAGTAAAGATGAACGTACGAATAAAAGTAATTTATGAAAGTGAACGATAATGACATACAATGAATGAACGGTAGTTAACAAATGAATGATGAAGATAATAATGATATTATCTATGTGTATGTATAGTGCATGATCATGTACGATTGTAAAGAATGGTTTTAAATGAAAGATAAAGTATGTTTTATGATAAAACTAGAACTCACTCAGCAACACTAACTTTTATGTGCTTCCAGAATCTCCTCTTCATTCCCCCTATCTTCATCTTCAATGCTCATTCCAAAACCTTCCACACCCGCAGTTGCTACACCAGATGTGCCCTCTCCGGCCCTGGAGGAGGTACCCTCGTTCAAGAATGGGTATTTAGAAGTATCAGTTAAATCATCTGACTCAGATTGAGTTAGTTGATTGGGCAGGCCGGCAGCAGTTTTCAATTGATAAATTTCCTCTAATAGCTTCTTTATCAACAAGCTTTGATCTACCAGCATCCTCTTCATCCCTTCCATCAACTCATCTTTTGACTTTCCTGCATCTCTTGATTAGTGAGTTTGGTCTTTATCATGCTCAATTCATTAGCCAGAGAGCTATTAAGGTTTCAAATCATATCCTCATCTAAACTTCCTCTTTCTTCCCTTGTTGGAATTTTAGTAAATGCTTGATGTCTCTGTTTGGTTCTCCTTTCAGAGTCTCTTATATCAGCTTTCTTCTTCGACCTTCTCTCCTTTTCAACCCTTATCTCTTCAGCCCTTTCATTCACTTCATCTTCTAAATCATAATCCTTTTCTTTTGCATATCTCTTTCTTTTCTTAGCAGCATCAGTCTATTGTGCTCTAGTTTCTTCAGCTCTCTTATTCTCCGACTTGTCCACCCTCCTAATATAGTTCCATCTTTCAGGTGGGTACATGTTTTCCCACAGATGGGTGATCTTCCCGCTAAAATCATGTCGGATAGCACAACAGTCTGCAAAAATATGTGGGTTCATCTGCACAAATATTTTTACCTCCCCATGTCATGGCACATTTGGAATTAGATCATCAAAGATCATCTGAAGAAATCTAGGATACAGAAGCCACTTATCCTTCTTCAGTGCCATCACATTCTCTGCCATACATGCAAATAGCAGCCTCGCAATGTTTGACTTTTCACCTATACACCATAGCACCATAGCTTTTGCCCAGGCTATGTTCAGCCCATCTGATCCACCTTTACGGTGATCTAAACACATAATAAAGACGTGGGCAATGAATCTCCATTCCTTCGAGAGAAAGGACTTCTTGATCTCTTTTCGTGTTCCTAAGGCTGGCCCCTCATATCCCATACTCTTGAATGCTGCAAACACCTCAACATCTGTCATAGCAACTTCTTCTCCTGAATCTTCTTCTAGTCTTAGGATCCTTGAAACCGTCTCAGCTGTAATAGACACCTCATCCTCCAAAACTTTAGCAGTGATCCTTTGGGTGTTCCCTCTCGTATCATACTCAGTTGATCTCCAAAAGTCTCTGATGTGTAGATCATAGATGGTAGTAGAATGGGAGATGGCATAAGCTATAGGAAATCTTTGCAGCCAGCGAATACAATCTCTAAATCCTGCTGCTTTAGGATGTGTATCATCTAAAATGGTTGTGATGTTGTTTCTCTCATCAAATTTTTGATTTACCATTTAAACCTGAAATACAAATGAAATGCATTAGAATAAAGTATTAAATACTAAAATAAAACAAAAATAAGAAAAGAATAAAGAATAAAAAAAATTAAATTAATTTCACTGGCCGAAACTATAGTTTCGCAGGATGAGATTTAGTTTCGGCATGCGCAAGTATAGTTTCGCCAGTAAGAGCACATTAGTTTCGCCAAGACATTGAGGCAGATTCGACAAGCAGAAACAATAGTTTCGGCACAGCGAAACTAAAATTTAGTCAGGGAAACTGTTAAGTTTGCTCGGATAGCATAACTTTACAGTTTTGCTGAGAACACAAGAACTTTTGTTCAGTTTCGCTGGACTATCAGTAATTTCGCTGGAAGAACAGCGAAGGTACCGAAGAGTCTCAATCGAATAGACTCATAATGTGGTAATATTAAAAAGATTAAATGACGGTCCTGAGTTCGAAACTCACTTGCGAGTATGAATCAACAATCGATTGATAACAAAATCACAGAATCCCAAAATCGCATTGAGGTCACGGAATAACCCTAAGAAACCTAACCGTTCAATTGTGCGAAAGTGAGAAATTAATTTCGCAAAATGACATAAATTGCATATAGTTTCGCAGGCAGCGAAACTAGAGTTTCGCCAGACGAATCTACAATTTCGCCAGGCGAAGCTACAATTTTTCCAGCGAAACTCAGGTTGAAACTGACTTCATACATTATGAAAATGCTTAGTGAAACTGCAATTTCGTCTAGCGAAAATACAATTTCGCAATTTTTTTTAATTACCAAGAACTTAATCGATCATGAGATCACATCCTCAAGATATACATTAGCACAAAGATGAATTTATTTATCGACAAGTAATGAGATCACACTGATAACCGAATCTAATCACAGCATTAGAATGATTTTGAAATTCTCAAACCAGATTAATAATGATTGCTGATATGTTTGTCCATTTAAACCTATGCCCTATCTTTTTCAACAAGCAGCAGATGATTCATTAAGGTTCGATTAAATACTTTAGAATGCTAGAACCCCATAATCATTTGGCAAAAACCCTCACCAAACCTCAGGATTTCTTGAATTTAGTAAAGATATTTATAGAGCAAAGCTTGTGCATTAGTGTGCAAGTGATAATCAACAAAATATTGAATTCTGTGATGAATTCATCATTAGATGATTTGACACAACATAGTTCAAAATGGTGAGAGCTCCAGTCTATACTCACGTATAACAAAGGAGATGACCATTTAATCATGTGCCAATTAGAGCTCCAGGTCAGTACTATCATACAGCAAAGGAGATCATCACTCCAGATTAGTACTGCCGTACAGCATAGGAGATTAGCACAAACACAAGACACCTAAATACACCAATCAAGGCTCAAAGAGATGGCTTATATGATTTGTGTCATGATGGGTGAAAGATCAATTCTCAATCCAATTTTTGTCGAGACTCAGTTTTTGTGCAGGCCAAAATGATTGAGTAAATCCAGACTTCCTTAAGCATATATTTTAATTTAAATCATTATATTGATTTTTACTTTATTTTTTAGGCTCAGTCTACCAAGCATATCAATAAAGAATCTGTTTGAATTTCTTTTACTTGAAATTAAAAATAAGATGTAAATCTGAAAGCAGCATCAGTTACAATCATTTCTCATTTTAAACACTAGTCATGCACAAACAAGCATATCCAGAAGATATACAATCATTTCCCATCATCTCGACTCAAGTTCCAAAATCCTTTTCAAGTTAATTAATTATTTTCCCTCTACATTTCTTCATTGAAGAGAGATGTGGAAATTTATGATTATTAATTTTTTTTAAAGATAAGTGTAAAGAAAAGAGGTTTAAAATATATTACCCTAGCATAGAGATCAATTCATAAAAGTGAGGTTTATCAAATGTTTTTGTGAAAAGGTCTGCCTTTTGATTTTTAGTGTCAGTGGGAATAATATCAACAAACCCTTTTCCTGAGCATCACGAATTTCATGAATCCGTGTTTCGATGAGCTTGGTTCGAGAATGATGAATAGAATTCTTAGTGATCTTGATGGCGGCTTTGTTGTCACAAAACAACAGTGTATGGAGAAAATTGATTCCATAGTCAATCATCTGGTGTTGTATCCAAAGAACTTGTAAACAACAACTAGAGGCAACAATTTATTATGTTTCCCCTGTAGAAAGGGAAACTGTGGTCTGTTTGTTGCTTTGCCATGAAACCAGACAATTGCCCAGGTATTGACATCCTCCGGTCACTGATTTTTTGTTTAACCTGCAACCATTAGAATCACTATCAGAATAAGCATGTAAATCAAAATTCCCACCATAGGGATACCAAAGACCTAAACGAGAAGAGCCTTTGAGATAGTGAAAAATTCATTTGACGGCTTTATCAAGAGACTCTTTCGGGGCAGACTGGTATCAAGCACAATATCCTATAGCGAAAGTAATGTCAGGACGACTTGCTATAAGATACATAAGGGAACCGATCATAGATCTGTAGAGATGAGGATCAACAGATTTCCCGTTCTCATCAAGAGTGAGGTACGTTTGAGTAGTAAAAGGAGTCATTTTAGGAGAAGCGTCATCCATCTTGAATTTCTTCAAAATATCTTTAACATACTTCCCCTGATGAATGAGAATGCCCTCTGGCTTTTGTTCCACTTGTAATCCAAGGAAAAAGCACATCTCCCCCATCATGCTTATATCAAAGCGACTACAAATCACTTCCCCAAACTCTCGACATAATTGAGAATTGGTGGAGCCAAAAATAATATCATCAACATAAACATGGACAATCAATATTTCACCATTCATTTCTCTCTTGAATAGAGTCATATCTATGGTGCCACGAGAGAAACCATTGCTTAAGAGGTATTGTGTTAGGGTCTCATACCAGATTCTAGGTGCCTAATGAAGACCATAAAGTGACTTGTCAAGCTTATAAACTTTGTCGGGGAAATCAGGATCCTCAAAACTTGGTGGTTGACACACATATATATCCTCATCAATGTCTCCGTAAAGGAAAGCACACTTGACATCCATCTGATAGACCTTAAACTATTTATGAGCAGAATGAGCTAGAAAAATCCTTATTGCTTCAAGAGGGGTGACAAGAGCAAAAACTTCAGTATAGTCAATCCCTTCTTCTTGAGCAAATCCTTGCATAACCAATCTTGATTTGTTACACAGCACAATACCAGATCATCGGGTTTGTTCTTAAAGCCCATTTCGTGCCAATTAGGCATTTGTTTGGAGGGTGGTCAACCAAAGTCCATACTTTGAGTTTTCTGAATTGTTGAAGCTCCAATTGCATTGATTCCACCCAGCAAGGATCTTGGAGAGCTGCATGAACGTCTTTCAGAACAGTTTGAGAGATAAAGCAAGAGAAGAGACAAATATTAATCAAACCAGATTGACTCTACGTCCGTACTCCATCAGTGATAGATCCAATAATGTTATCATGAGGATGATCTTTCAAAGTTTTGAAATTAGTGGATAAAGGCAAGTTGTTTGGAGATGATTGGCTGACAGATTGTGGATGAGTAGAAGGGGGTGAGAGAGATAGTACAGTCTATGGTGAGACAGATGTTGGTGATGAAGGAAGGGATGTAGAAATTGATGGAGGTGAAAGATCAAATGATGATGAAGATGATGCAACATCAACTGATGTGGAATCATTTGCTAAAGAGATGGAATGGACTAGAGGAATGACAGGTACTGGAGTTGAAGAAATGATATTTGTTTAAACATTTGAGATGGACGCATCATTGTCGAAAACTGGAAGATTAAAAGAATTAAACACAGTATCGGAGTCAAACAACCATGCTGGTTCAGATCGAACATCAGACGAGTTAGACTCCTGCCAATCAACATAGAACGACTCTTGAACGATACGTGTTCTCTTGTTATATACCCGATAAGCCTTTTGAGAAGAAGAATAATAGACGGCACCACATTTTGTCTTCTGGGATTGAGTATTCAAGAGAGTGCATGAACAACCGAATGGTTGAAAGAAGTCAGTTAAAGGTTTCCATTTATGAAAAAGTTCATAAGGAGTCTTCATTTTGTCCTTGACTATCAACACCCGGTTTAGTACGTATGAAGCACAGTTTACCGCTTCAGCCCAAAAGATAATGGGTGACGATGATTCTATCAGCATTGTATGAGTGGCTTCAATGAGAGTGCGATTCTTTCGTTCAGCTACACCATTCTGTTGAGGCGTCCTTACACCACTAAATTGTCTCACAATTCCCTTTTCAGTACAGAACGAATCAAGAATCTAATTTTTGAATTCAGTACCGTTATCACTTCTCATGGCCAGAACCTTTCTCTTGCTTATTGTCTCGATTGAAAGTATTAACTTCTGCAATTCCTCACTAACATCTCCCTTGTGAGCAAGAAATCTCACCCAAGAATATCTTAGAGAAATCATCTATTACAACAAGATAGAAAGATTTTTTTGCAATTGATTTAACGCTAATTGGGCCAAACAAGTTAGTATGTAATAACACGAGAGGGCAAGTTATGCTATTTTCAAGTTTGGGCTTATGTGGTTTCTTATGTTGTTTGCCCTTGGCACATGCCATAAATTTTTCGTTCACAGAGAAATCTTTTAAAGGAAGTCCTCTAACAAGATTGTTTTCGACTAATTTGTTAATTATTTTAAAATTAAAGTGGCCTAATCAGCGATACCATAAAAGAGACTCAAAAGTGGAAGCTTTTGAAAGAAGACATGTGGCAGTAGACTTTGAATCCCTTGGTTTCATATCAAGAATGTATCATGCTTTCGTGGAGCACGCACAAGTACCAATTCTTCTGGAATATCAATCTCAGATTTTAAAAATACACATTCATTTGATTTAAACAAGATTGTAATGTCTTTCGCAAATTTGAGAGACACTCAAGAGATTAAACGCAAGCTTAGGGACATAGTTAACTTTCTCCAAAGTTAAAGAACAATTGGATACTTCTCTTGACCAATCATCTTTCCACCTTTTTTGTGACCAGCAAAAGCAACATAGCCTCCATTTATAATCCGATAATTGGTTAACAAATCTTTCAGTCACGTCATATGTCTAGAGCATCCACTATCCACATGCCATACATTGTTTACAACCTTAGTTGATCACTCCTACAACCATATAAAGAATAGATTAACCAGGTGAGATAGAAACCTAAGTTTGAACAATTTTGGCTTTAGGAGAAACACATTTCTTATAAAAGAAGTTATTAATTAATTTTGCTAATTTATTTCCAAAATAGTTCCTATTTACATGACCATGATGTAGTGTAGAACAATTCTTGACTAAATGATCCTCTTGGCCACATCTAAAACAGTGTGGTTTATGTCTAGGTCTGTTATGTAATAAGATGGTGATCAATGTGAATTTCCTTATCACATTCAGACACATTAGAATCAATGTCACTATGTGTCTCATACATGCCACAAGGTCTTTATTTATGTGAACAAGAATTATTATTTACAAAAGTAGATGAATGATCATCCAAAGTACAGGTAGTACTAGTACCACTTGTGCTAGCTTCAGATGAAGTTGCTGCTCTTTAATTTGATAAAGAAATATTCATTGGAGTAAAAGATGGAATTGGATGAGAAAAGAATTTTTCCAAACACTTAGTTTTATGTTTATCGTTATTCTTTGTAGTGAGATCAGTTGCACCATTAACATAATCAGAACAAGAAATATCACCACAGTGAACAGAATTTAAAGATGAAATAGAAACATTATGAGAACATGACAAGACAGGCATAGGATTAACACCCTCTAAACCTACAGACATATTTTTAGTATCTGTTTTAATCAAATCATTAGAAGGATGAGAAACAGGCATAGGAGAATAACAGTATGTACTAGGTGGAGGATAAACTTTAACATTTTCATATCCCAATCCCGTTTTAATCCTAGCTCCCCATTGAGATTTACATTTTTCATTCTAGATATAGTCTATTTGTCTAACTTTGACTGAAGTTTGCTTGTTTCAAATTCAGCAAGAGCAACTCTTTCATTCAAAGTATTAATCTCAACATTTCTTATTTGATATTTCCTTAAAATAATAATCTCTAGATGTCACAATTCATCTTTCAAATGTCATCATACTCGTTACTTACTCATACAACAATATATGAAAAGGAAATTTCATATTTGGAGCATTTACAACTATTACATTTAGATTTGGGACATTACATGATTCATCTTGGATGTGATAAAATGTTTCCTATTGTGTTCTAAGCTTTTCCTTTTTGATAGCTTTGATTTCATCACTTTCTTCATACATTGTGTGAAGAACTTTCGAAAGTTCATTGGCTTTTTTGATGTTCGCTACCCTGGTTAGGATTTTAAAAGGAAGTGTCATGGCTAGGATACTATATAAATTCATGTCTGATTTGACTCTTTGTCATCACCAGCTACACTCTTTAGGCTAACTAGTTTTTGTGTGTTGTAATCAGGACCCAAACCAACTGGTGTTTATAGTCCCTCAGTAATTGAAGTTTGTAGATTTGGGTCATGAAAGATAATCAAGTTTCTGAACATGATCTTCCATTGCTTGAAGTCTAGTTTGTACTTCAATCTTGGTGGTCTAAGCCCACTATTTGATCCAGAAAACTTGTTAGACATGTTGATGTTTGATTAACTTAATGGTATAAGCTAATTTTATTGATTTCTAGCTCGGTGCTAAATGAATTTATTCTAAGGTGATATTTCTCCAAGTTCAAATTTATCACACGGATTTGTTTGTTAATTTTAGACTAAATTACCAAATAAAGAAAATTAATTAATTCAAAATTTAGTTTAATTAATTCATTCATAGGTAAGGTCAGTAAACAACACTCCAAGATAAGGAATGTTTGGTCAATAATAGTCAAAATCCTTTAAAATGTTTGTCAATGAAAGTCAAAACCCTAATAAACCTTATAACACAATAAATGTGTCGGATGTTTGAATCAAAAAGATGCTTTTACTGATGTTAATATCAACAAAATTACCAAAGATTTTGAAGATTTAATGATGATTAACTAGGGTTTATCATATAACAGTTGCGTCCAAGCAACTTTGTGTCAAAACCAACGATTGAGATCATTTTAATGATGTTTTTGTAACTTATTCTAGCTTAAAAATACTTGAAAATGATGTTATAACACAAATTCTTGGTTGAAATCAACCGAAATAGTGTTTGAAATGCTAAAAATTGATAGAACAGTACCCGTGTACGGTTTTATCCAAAATCTTCATAAAACCAAGTTGGTTTTATGAGATTTGTGATTATTCTATTTAAAAACTGTTGGTGAATGCTTTTCGGGAGCTTTGTTACCAACAATAACATAATTTATTCATAAATAAGAACTAAAACAACCTATTAAGACATGTTTTCAAACTATTTGAGGAATGGAAATTTAGAAGAGTGTTCTTTTGTGGTTTTATGCTCAATATGGATGATTTTGAAGCTAATGAAGAGTAGAGATCATTATGTTGGTTGAGAGATAAAAAATTAATGTATAATTTGAGCCTTTGCTCTAATACCACCGGATGAAATCACCCTTTGAGAAATTACTATTTGTGTACTTAGGATGATCTTTCAAGGACCTTTTTAAT
>BJCM01210010.1:0-18303 GCA_018326385.1 Flaveria bidentis | reverse complement strand
TTTGCTAAGGAACCTATACGCCGCGTATGGACCCATACGCGGCGTATAGGTTAGGATGTTTTTTATATATTATTTTTATAAAAATTTTGCGTATAAAAATTGGTGTCGGCTCTATTTTGCACGTTAAGGTTGAAATTTTGCGTATAAGTTATGTTTTGTAACATATTAATCGACAATTTTAAATCTTAATTAACCAACAAAACATATAAAACAAAACAAACATTAAATTATAATATAAATATAGAAGTTTTTAAATACATAACAAAATGAAAGTACAATTAATAAGATAAAAAACTACGGTGAATCTGGGTAATACCGAGGCGGTAACAAGTCTAGAGGATCAATACCAGTAACACGGCCTCGTGCAATCTCAAGCTGAACGTGTCAATCCATAAGATCCTCAACTCGATCGAGGCGACGACCCTGATCCCGTAATCTCGTAGTAATATCCAGCATAAATGTCTCCATACGTGCAGGCAACCTCACATCTCTATATATATTCGAGGGAACTGTGGCTGAGGTGGCGGCTGATGTGCTGGTGGCTGGTCGTGTGGCGGCTGATCATGCGGAATATGCTCCTGCTGCTGCTGTGGATCGTCATCGCCGACTTGCTAAACAGGTGCCGGATGCTAGATGCCTCGATCTCATCGAGTCGAAGAGAGAACCGTATGCCACCCGGAAACTGGCGTATAATACGTATGCCGAATAACGTACGACGATCTAATCTCACCGGCTCGATCGGAGGAGATACGTCAGCAACATGGCGAGGAAGATAACCAAGACAACGTGCAATCATCGTAACGTACGTGTTTCCATATACCGCTCCTCGCTCCTGGCGATGATAATACGAAGCGTAATACTCTGCCAAAAATCTCGCCAGGTTGCACCTGGTCCCGTAAGCAAACAATATAAGTAAAATAAGTCGGGAATGGTACACCACTCCCGACTCTTGCCATGTCCCGTGATGGATGTGGCGATCATGCGATGCAAGTAACGAATGAGAGTATCTCTAATGCCAGTGACCCTGCCTTTAGTCCTCTGAAACGGACCTCCGACAATCTGAGGCCACCATTCTCTCAATCGGGTCTTCTCAATCTCAGTAATTTCCTTGTAAATAGAGGGATAATAGTCTCCGGCTCATAATAAAGTCCCAAGAAAACGGCAAACTGCTCAATTGACATCTGATGAGATCGTCCACATAGCATAAACGAAATCTCAGATTGCAGATCGTCCTTCTCCATCTCATTAGGACAAATATAAATTAAGGTGGATAAAAACTCCACCGTCAGCTCTCGGTAAGAAGGTAAGAACGCCGGCTCAAATAAACGAGGTCACACCAACAATCTGAACAAACGAAAGTTTGTACATGTTTGTTTTATTTGTCGCGTCTATCATCAGCACGTGCGGGAATGCACGTCAAGTGTCGTATGATTTTGGATAACAAAAAATATATCTTCTACGGTATTTGTATCGGGATCTTCCCGTGTGTAATAAACGTACCTTTTAGAAGATAAAAGGTTTTCTAAAACTTGCATTGGTGTTTCACTGACTTTTTTTCACTTCTTATCTTATATTGAGCGTTGTATACGTCTTTGGTTATGGATGCGTTCTTTAGATTTGGATTTTCAAAGCTGATAAGATGCTACGAGGCTCTATATTCTGATCAGTAAGTTGTTCTACCAAATTGTATTCGTTATGAGTAAAGCTTCTTACAAATGGGTGCCCCTCCATATGTTGAGCGGGATCATGGTTATGTTCGACGTTTCTCACCTCTAATTTCCACGAACGAAGTTTGTTGTCGTATATCCCCACTAATTAAAAAGGACATCCGATTTTTTTGCTACCAGATCGTCTAATTGTTGCTTTACTTTTGTGTTCACCACCACGATCACAGATGAGCCACACCTTTACGACCTGACCTTCTTTTTTCTTTGATCTACGTGTAATAATAACGTAACCATTATCACGTCCCCTATTAACAGCCTAACATACTAGCTCATCGAGTGATAAAAAATCTTGAGATGTTTCAAACGATACTTTTGTGTTCTGATTTTCATCACTCGAGAGATAGTTTGTATTACTTTGTTGCGGGTCATAAGTTAATTCTCGGCAAAACTCGAACTCATCATCGGGAACATAAGATTGGTTTAAATCTGGCAATCGTTTTTCGTAAGCAGATTGAACGTACAAATCATCTTGATTACTATCTGCCACGTACGAAACGCTTGAATATTCACCAAACAAATAATTACCATCCCAAAACGACATAACGAACGAATAAAAAACTTTGGTATTTTGTGAGAAAACTTACGTTTGTGAATTTAGAAAGATATCGAATGTGTTCTTATATAATAGAAAACGAATCTTCTGTCACTTTGAATCCGGTGACCTATACGAGGCGTATGGACCCATACGCCACGTATAGGTGGTTAGTTGACACCTATACGAGGTGTATGGACCCATACGCCGCGTATAGGAAGAATCTTGGGTCATTTCAACCGTGCTATACGTTCCGTGGGAACCCTTTAAGACAAATGAGATTTTTTTAAAGAAAATACGGTTTTGTGTTTCAACTATTTCTTCAAAATATTTTTTCTCTAAAACGATAACTCTTATTTCTTTTATATACATACTTACGTACACATAAATGTCTTGATTACTTAATAATCATTTCAACTAACTCGGGTTCCACGATACTAGTCGGTTATGATAAAAAAGCTTGAAAATTATTTAAGTTTACCGTAACCGACTAGCATCGATGAAACCCGAGTAAGTTGAAACGATTTTTTAAGTATGCAATTCAAATATATGTATATATGTATGCAAATACTTAATAAAATAAGAATCAAATGTTTACCGAGTATTTATGTGACAGAAGAAAATGTCGAACCACATAACGCTAATTTCCTCCGATAAGATTAAACGTTATGATTACTATCAATTACTGAAAGTATCAAACGTTTCATTCGTAACAAACAAAATATGAGCGCATTCGTTTGATATCCGGTGTGGTTATATATCAACGAAAGGAATGTTAAGTTGCGTCAAAATAATTCGAAATAAAGCCTATACGCCTCGTATAGGTCCATACGCCGCGTATAGGCTTTTCAGACGACAAAACTGGCAAATTCAAATCAGTTATTCAGTGGGGTCTATACGCGTCGTATAGGTGTCGGTGGAGATACGTCCCACACCCATACGACCAAGGCCTATACGCCGCGTATGGGCCCATACACGGCGTATAGGCCCGCTGAATGACTGATTTGACTTCGCCAGTTTTGTCGTCTGAAAAGCCTATACGCCGCGTATGGACCTATACGAGGCGTATAGCCTCCACGAAAACATCTGATGTGACCTGAAATGTTTGGCATTTATGTGGAGAACTATACCCCTCGTATGGACCCATACGCGGCGTATAAGTGGGTGTCGATTTATAAAGTGGTGTGTCCGACCCTTCTTTAATCCTATCGTAAATTTGAAAAAACAAAATTATACCCTTTTCATACTAAATTTTTATAAGATTAAAATCTCATACACGGGTACGTGGTATTCGGTATGAGTGAAATATTCATATATTGGATGGCCAAACGTTCGTACTATGAAATATATTATTGTTTTTGAAAATTTGTGGTGACACGTATCTTTAGTGAAATTTATAACGTTTTGGTTTCTAATATTAAGATCATATCTAATGGGCGAGTTGAGGATTGATATGAAAGAGAGAGATGGGTGGGGAAAACATGACATATTGACAATGAGAGAGGGAGTGGATAATCTATTGGTGGGGATGACATGCAATCGAGAGACAGAGTGAATAGTGTGTTTGTACGGGCAAGATCGAGTGAGGATTGTGAGAGGGGAGTTGATCAAGATTCATATGGACAGGGAGGGAGAAGTTTAATGTGTTGCAATATCTTTGTTTAATG
This sequence comes from Flaveria bidentis, assembly GCA_018326385.1. NCBI lineage: Eukaryota > Viridiplantae > Streptophyta > Magnoliopsida > Asterales > Asteraceae > Flaveria > Flaveria bidentis. Next base: position 14,377 of record BJCM01210010.1, on the reverse strand, counting down.
TGTCAGCATTTGTGGGGCGACCACATTGGAGATGCTATAATAGAAAGAGATACATCTACATATAAATATAGAAAAAACTCATGCTTATGTTGCAATATCTTTGTTTGAACTCGTACTTGATGATCTCCTGTTGTGTTTAGAAATTTTGAACTGAAATCAACTTCATCATCAACAACATACATCAAGGAGTGTTTTAGTAATGGTGTTGTTTCTACAACAGTGGTCTTGTTCAGTTCGCGCATTTCATTTTTGTCATTTCTTGCTTCAAAGACAACATTGTTTGTCCGAGAGCATTTTTAAAATGTACCATCCAAATCCTTTTAATGTTTCGTAACCTTACGCAATTGCATTTGTTTTGGCTTTAGTTTATTATATGTCATTGATGGAGAACGAAAGCAAATAAAGGAGGGAATGATTTCAAAGAAGAAGCTAATATATCATTAGATGCTCGAATCGCTATACTACGCCTCTTTTTATATGGAGTCTAATTACGAGATGCCGACTTAAAACTAAAGAAACTAAAACAGGCTCCTAAAATATGAAATTGACTTTTTTTTTGATAAACACATAAATCACTCAAATCCATATAGAGTTTGTTGAAAATAATGAAGCATTTGTGACTTCGAAATTGGAGCTTCTGGTGATGTGATTCGGGTCCAATATTTAGTGTTAAATTTGCATTGTTTGCCGCCTAATCCAATGCGTCTAGACTACGTTCATTACTATGATCCCATGACATCAAATGTAGCCCTAATTATGTCTGATTTAAGTTGGGCCCTTTTCTACCCCTTTTCCCTTCGGCCGGTTTATCCAAGTGCGACTCTAGTAGTTTATGGATCCATCGTGTATCAGTCCTTCTATTGATCATTACATTTATTCTTTATTCTTCTTTGAAAACCTAATTTCTTCTCATATTGATTTTATCTTCATTAAATATTTCTTCTTCTTTGTTAGTCGTTGTTTCAATGGTTTGATTAACTAGCTTGTTTTAATTGTTAAAAGAACAGAGAATTACCTATATCCCCCTCTAAACTCTTAAAATTACATATTTACCCGAAACACAAGTTTTTAATATATAAATACAATGCTCTTTAAGCATGAAAATTATGTAATTTTATAAGTTTAAAGAGACATATATGTAATTTCCCCTTAAAAGAAAATAGTGACTTATAAAATCGAGCACAAAGTCATAAGAGAGATCATTGATGAGGGTTGCAACATGATGGAGGGGGATTGTTAAAGGGGTGTGATAGAGGAGTGTTGGTAATTTATTATTTTTTTATATTATTGTGTTTCTTTGATATATGATGAAAACTGTTATTTCACGTTGTAGTTAATTTTTAATAATTGTTGGTGTTATGGATTTAATGTGTTATAATGCGACAAAAGAAGTGAGGACGATGTTCGTAATTTTAAAAGTATTGATTACATTCATGATATGAACATATATGGTGATAATAATGTGATTTGTTTATTTATTAACTTTTATATTAGCTATAATATAATATAATGATATGTAAGATTAGTTATTTGTTACCATTTTTGGATTTATAGCTTAATTATAAGATTTTATATAATATTACACGACAAACCATTAGAGACTTTAATGATTTATCTTGGTGATTCATCAATCATTGTCATTTGATTAATCTAACAAGACCATATCTTTCGGATAAGATTCTTGACAAAGGCGGAAAGTTCACCCCTTTATGACCCACTTACCATTCAAAATAATACCCTACGTTTTCCACATGTTTAATGGTGTAGTGATCAATTGTATATATCTTGTCACCGTCCAACGGGTCCCTGGAGCTCGATGTGTTGTGTTTTAAACCAAAGTTCGTGTCCTTTTTAGATACTATTTTTTAAATGTATTTATAATTTACATGTATAATTTCCAAAATTTTGAGCAATTTTCTTTGTGAATGGACCTTCATGCAACATTCGCTTACCAATAGGAGTTTGTTAGAAAACATCTAGGAACCTTTAGTCGGGATCAAAGCTTAGTATTTATTTTTCTGAAATTTTGTATCTCTATAGTTATTTCAAGAGGCGTATACCAATATACATATTTTGTCCTACTTTTTATTGATTACACGAATCATTCTTTACATTTAGACTTTTTCGTCATTTAAATGGATTGACGTTAAATGTAAATTTTTAAATCTAAGTCATGTGAAATCTACATGAGGGTACTTTTGTTCTTTTAACTATTGAGAAATGTTTTGTAATTTACTCCAACAATATTGGTTTTAATAAAATAAAAATCTAAATTAATATTGAATTTTAATAATCTAAATTATTACTCATTTGTCGATTATAGCCCATACTATTACTTCGACCGGTGATAATCTCAGCTTTTGCTTCTTCTTCTTTATTTTTCTAATTTTTATCAAAGTCAATCCCAATAACATAATTATCATAGATTTTCACTCGAATCATTCTTTATGTCTAGGTTTGTTATAAATTTCATCCGTTTAATGGGTGAATGTCAAACTATTACCCATATGTGTTCTAATGTTGAGTTTGGTCAAATATTGGTATGATATTCTTAAAAAGATTTCATATCCGTTCTTGGTGTCTCTATAAGAAACATCTGACCAAGTGTTTTATGAGCACCAACTAAACATTTCAATCAGAAAGTGTTTACAAGATTATCAAAAATATCATAGCTTTCACGAATCACAACGCCTACAAATTTTAGTTTGAATGAATGTCACTGATGTTTTACACGCATGCGCACTATCTTTGTCAAATTATTGCAACCAATTTAGTTGGATATGGATCCCTAATAACTTTGTTTATCACTCTCGGGTGCACTACGAAACCTTTTGATAGTACACAGATTCAAGATCTTTAATAGAACCTTATTAGTGGTGCACCTCGGAGTCTTGAACTGGCTCATAGTCGCACCATTGCCAATAAAATGTTCCATGATCTTCCTAAAGGTACCCGGCTCAACAATACAAAGCTCCAAAGGCCCGATGGAGTTGGTTTTCCTCGAGACAACATAGCCATGATCCATAAATGCCGCATCCATTTCCTTGCAACATAGAGCTAAAATGTCTTCATTAACTTCACCCTTGATCTCCCAATAAACCACATAGTGACCGGGCTGGTTTGTGGTGTTGGCATGGCTTGTGAAATCCACTAGCTCGGCTCGAGACTTGATAAGTAATTGAGAACCCTTTTGGACTGCCAATTGAAGGTCATTTTCCGTGTTCTTATCGATGTTTATTGTTAAAACTAGCTTTCTCCTGCATAAAAAATTCAGCTTTGGGGTTTCTTCGTAAAAACCAGTCACTTCCACTACATCTCCTAATCTGTATCGGTAAAGACCTGAAATCAAATTTTTGAAAGTAATAGTTAAATTAAACCAAATATATAAGTTTTTTTTTTAATAACAAGGGAGTTAACTTTGGGATTAAAGTTATCCAGCTGGATATGTACAACGGTTAAAAGTATATTAAATTTCATATGAAATAACTCAAATAAGGGACTATTAATTTTGTTAGCGTTTATTTGTGGCAGGGAAGAAGGGCCCTTTTAAGTTTCAATGCAGGACATTGTGGTTGTGAAAATGTCCTGTCCAACTTTCCAGAGAACATTAAACTCCGTTTATTTTGTTTCTATTTGCTATTCAAAATTTAAATATCTATATCTATTATGTTCTTTTCTATTATCTATATTTATTAAATAATAAAAAGTACGCATTAAAGTTATCTTCACAAAATAAATATATTGTAAATAATTTAAAACTTTTGTGATCATAAAAATATGATGAAAACAAACAATTCGTGTGGCTTCCAAAATATCTCTGTTATGAGAGCGAAGTACATGTATTTTTATTATTATTATCTTTCCTGAAAAACCTTTATTTATTTTTTCTAGTTTTGTCATTGCATGAAGATGCTTATAGACATCTTCTGGGCACCACTTTACTAGTGGACAATGGTGGAACCAGAGCTTTGTACTTAGAGGTTATCATAAGATTATATACTATTTAGGTTAAAAGAAATATATCAATGCTAGAAAAATAAGATTAATATAACTTTTTAGAAACAATCATTTGAAAAAAGCTTTTATAATGAGTCCAAGTGGTAGTGACATCCTTTTAAGGTCACATGTTCACATCTAGGCCAAGGTATTAAAAGTGTAGTTTAAATATTGAGTTTCATCTAGTTGGTCAAAAAAATTATTTTAATAAAATCTTGTTTTACATTTAATGCAACTTTACTTGATTTAGTATTTGGTAAAAAAAGTGTTGCTTTATAGATACAGTGCAACGTTTTGAATGACTAATGCATATTTTTCAAAAACTTAATGACACATATAGTCAGAGTTGTATTGGTTTCATTTTGCTATAGTGGTAACACATAAGTCGTATATTTTCTTTCATGCAATGCTCCTAGTTTATTTTAACTATTATTCTTGACAAGAAAAAACGTACTGTTGTGTTCCCGTGTCTTTTTTAAATAAAGAAATAAAAGAAAATTGATGGAAAGTAAAAGAGAACTATATTTCCGAGTTTTCTTTTAAGAAGAAAATATAAGAAAACTATAAAGATTTGCGTTCTACAGTTTATTAAAAGATAAAAGTGCAACGAAAAAAAAGAATTGTTTTAAAAATAATTTTCCCTCACAACTTGCTTCCAAAAGGGAAGAAAATGAAAAGTTGTAACAAAACTCATAAACTCTTTACTTTCCTTTTTATAAATTTACTTCTAACTATAAAACATGAAATTATAATATAATTTTTATTTTTCTCTTCCTTTCATTTCTCTCTTCAATTTTCTTTTTTTTCAAAGTTTTTTTATTTTTTGTCTTCGTTTATTAAACTCGAAAACACAACCGTAAATAGTAGCTAGCTTATGTTCAAAAATTTACTTTACCTGTGAAAGTCGTGAGCACAATCTCATATTGTTGCCCGATCTTCACCTCCGACAACGGCACCGGATCATCTTCTACATAGTCATCACCCCCACCACCGGCTCCCGCGACCGTATCGCAACCTTTACGGTGCAACGGTATGAACTCAAAGTAAGAAAAAGTCGGAACCACCGTGAACCTCACATCCTCGGGTGCGGAACACGGGTCCATGTTCACCCCAATCCAACTCTCAGTGGACCCGTATTCCGCACTCACCAAGGGCACACGGTCCCCCGCATAATGCCTTAGTTTCTCTAAATACGGTTGCATCGAACCCGTCATTATCGAGTACACATATTTAACATTAGGCCACAACTTTGGGATCAAACCATGCCACCCCAATCCCTCCAGCTCCTCACATTGTGAACTCACCCAATCGGCTAAACACGCGTCGGCTTTGATCAACTCAAGAACCGAGTTTCGGATACATGGGAGTGTGATTTTGGGACTCAAAGTCCCGTAACGAAGGTCATTGCATAGGTCTCTCCAGTAGTCTTCAAACAAGCCGAGTGCTTGGACGATGCAATGGGCGAAAGTGGACGTGATGAACTCGACTTGTGGCGCGTAATAGAGCCCGAGAAGGAAGTGGCAGTAGGTTGATTGCTTGTAGTCTCCACTAAAGATCACTTCCTGTGGGCTGCAGGTGAATGAATTGGTGTGTTGTTGCTTGAGTTTGAACTCGCGGCTCGCGAAGTAATGGGTCGTGGCTGTTCCTGCTGATAGACCACCCTTTGTTTTGAACTGTTTGCTCCCGTAGATGAACTCGAGAATCTTGCCTCCTTCCGCTGTAGGATAAACCCTTCATAAAAGTATATTATATATACGTCAGTGACGTAATAATAAACTGGACAGTGTTTCCGGAACTGGACAGTGACGAGACACTGGTCCACAGTCCAGTTGTGAAAACACTGTATTGAAATAAGAAAAGAAAGAATGTTAACTAGACCTTGATCTATAAGCTGCAGCCAGCTTGAAGATTTGTAGAGTGGTCTTTGAGCTATGAGAAGTGTAAGGAACATACTTTTGTCTCCCTTCAGTTGTTCCAGAGCTATGCAATGCAAAAAAGATTAAAAGAACATTCTCAAAGTATAATCTTTTTGAATAATTCAGCACATTATTCATCCAAAAGTTTCCAGTAAAAAGAGAAAAAGAATAAAGCACATCACTCTATCACTTTATATACAAGCTAGTTTTAATTTGTCACACTGCCACCGCTGAAACCAAACTAAAAATATAACCAGTATTAATTTTAAACGATAATGAACGGTAAAAGCACAAGTGAAACGTGTAACATGCGTAGACCGATCGAGTGTATATATATATATACCTTAAGGATAGAGTGGTGATGGGTTGTTTGGTGAGCAAAGGGGAAGTTTCCCCATCAGCAATCCTTTGAATATAAGGCTCTAAATCTGCATGCGATGCCAGCGGCACCATCGATCGATATAGAGACTGCAATGCTTCGGCATTCATGTTATTCACATCGACATCTTTCAACCATTTGTCAAGATACTCAACACCATGATTCATTTCAAGAATGGTCTTGAGTGTTTCCATTTGAACTTTCCCCGCGTTTCTTGCGATTTCTTGAAACCAACTGATCATATCATCTGTTGTTGTATCCATCGTTGTAAGTCTCGCCCTCTCAGGTTGCAATGGAGAAATGACTTAATATGAATTGGGATATGATGGAGAGAGGTAAGGTTTAAAGAAAATATCTCTAGGTGTGGGGACTATATAATATTTATTTAGAGGTTGAGATAAGTTTATACTTGATACCATACAAGTCGTTTTCGTCTCTGCTCCCTATATCGACCTGCAAGCCTGCACGGAATCAATGCGAGATAGCTAGCAAGAGTTGTAAAATGTTTCATTGTCATCTACTAACATGAATAGTAACAAGCAATAAACTGCCCATTTCGGACCAATGATCCCCTTGACGTGAAGTGAAGGTGTTGGGTTCAAGTTTTATAAGGTTGATCGAACAAATTGTTTTCTTTACAAAGATGAGTTTTTTCTTTAGGATGGTTTTGGGTTCGGTACTGATGGAGATGGATTAATGGATGCATAAGCTTCCCTTCCATTTCGGAGACGTTTCAGACTATAAGGTTCTATACTTAATTAAGGCATATGATCAGGTCAACAAGTTGCCCGTTAGAAATCCAATTAAATGTTAGAAAAAAAGCTACTATTGAGTCTCTTGCGTTGCAGTGGAGGCGTAAACCATACCAAGTAGCACCAATGACGCACCAATCGCACACCACCACCAGTAACCACGAACATCGAAAAAACTCGCATTAAAAAAGAAATATAAAAACAAAAAAATAAAACCCAACGAAAAGTTAACGTAAAAATGTTGAACCATGCAGACGAAACGTATAACACATAAAACAAATAAGTAAGTCCATTTAGGACTAACGCGTTGCGACATGGTTGTTAAACGGGGAAAAATTTAGTGTAAAAACGCTGAATCACAACACTTTGTTGCGTTCTAACTCGCAAAAAAAGAAATTTTGTAAATTCTAATAAGTAAAATGGATCAAAGTTGAAAGTAATAATATAATGGGTTATTGAATTTTAACAATCTCAAGTTTCATTCATTGGCTGAGATTAATACTAATTCAGTAAATGTTTACACATACTCCCAACTTTAAGTTTATTTTACTCTCACGATCCCTTACTAACTGAGAGTTAATCCCAGTAGTTTTTTTGATGACGTGAACTGTTTTTGTGACCAAAACAGTAAGTAGAAAGCTGAAATTTATCATCAGTTCCGTCAATTTAAAACTTTCACACCAAAAAACCCGTTAATCTCCACCTCCTGATTTAAACCACCAAATTTATTAGAGATAGATTTCAAGTGATGATAGATGTTAGACAATGGAAAACGGACTTAATTGAGACTATGCGATGCTGGGTTGAAAATGATTCAAAGTTGACCAAATTTCATAAAAATTTTAACAATGGATAAATAAGTTAAAAGTCAATAATGTCTGTAAACATTTTTTAAGTTGGGATTAATTCTGATCAATACATAAAAGTTGAAATATTGAAATCCAATAATTAGAGTTCAATTGTAAAAAATGTTAAAATAGTAGGTTAAAATACAAATTTAAAGATTTTGAAAAAACAAAAAATAAATACAACTCATTAATACATATGATACAATTTTACATACCAAAGTTAGTTATCAGTATATATATAATTAAGTAATTAGCTGAACATGAAAAGTTGATGCGGATGAAAATGGCGATAAAGGAGGTTGATTGATCTCGGGCAATTTTATATATAACTCGACTGATAATTTTAACATGGGATGTTGGTAACATTTTTTTTACGCAATTGAATATGCCACATCGTACTTTTGAATAATATTTTAACTTGTGAGACGAAAACGTATCATTTGAGCTATCACTTTCAAAGGTTATGTAATTATGGACTTCACCAAAAATCATTAAACTGATCATTTTATCGGAAGATTACACAATCACAAAATGTCGCTGACTTTAAAGATTTTGTCACGTATAATTGTACAAAGATTATAAATTAATTAAACTTCATTAATCTACTTTTAACACTCGATGTAACATTTGCTTAGCATAATTTTCTTTTTTCATTTCACTTGACGAAACATTAAGTTTCTTTTTTCATGGTTAAACGAGCATTTGAGTATAGAAAAAAAGGTATTTATCGGTCTTATGATAGACAAAATCTAGGGGAATAATGGATTTATCAACGACAACTCATTTTATGATTTTTTTCTCCATTTAAATTAATTTAATTATTATATAATTGCATTCGTTTTTCATATGCATAATGTTTATGTGGTCCTTAGATTGTATATATAAAATATAACAATGTGAATATGTGAAAAATTGATTGTGATTGTCTCGAAGATGTAGTGCATGGTTGCTATTGTGTGATTTTGATCTGGGTTTTTGTATGCATATCAATAATTCACAAAAAATGGCATCTACGCGAGAACATTTACGGTAATCACAACCATAATCTCATAGCAAATTGCCAGGTACTAAAATAATTACTTACACAAAACATAACAAAACTTATTTTAAACATAAAACTTAAGTTTATAACACTTAAATGATAAAAAAAAAATTCTAATTTTATATTTTCATAAAACTTGTTATATACTAATGACTTGAAATATGAAAGCTTCTATTACTTCAAATATACCATATATTTGTTTTTACAATTTAATATAAAAATTGTCATATATTAAGTTGTGTTTTAGAAATTATTTTTTCAGTCTCAAAATATATTTAGGATTTTATCAAAACCTGATTTGTATTTAATATATGATATTCTTTCTAACATGCATGAATAAAAATATAATTATATTGAAAAAGACAATATATTTTAAACGTTGTAGAAAAGCTCTCGTTTTCTCATAAATGAAATGAAAATTATAAAAGTTGAACCGCTGAAAAGGATCTTTTTCAAGGGGTGCAGGACGGTTGATAGAAGCTGAATAATTTGACTAGAGGCACCATCAAAAAGTGGTTTCAAACCTCACAAATAATTAGATTATTTTTAACCGTCACGGGCTACTAGTTCATCCGCTCATATTCATTATTATAGAACATAATCTTGAGCCTTTAGGTTGTCATACCCTGAATATAAATTTGTACATCAGTCCGTCTCTACCGATCACAAACATATGACCACCTTTAAAAGAAAGTTTTCTTCATAAGTGAGAACCTCTTTTGTCTCAAACTAAAACTTTTTTTTTATAGGTAAGACTTGAATATAATTTTTTTTTATTTTTATTGAAGTCTTGAGTACAAAACAGGAATTATTTTACTATATAAAAGTATAATCGTAATAACAAAAGATGTTAGAGATCGTTAGACGAACCAATTATTGCATATGTTAGATAAAAATCTATAAAAGAGAATTACCGTTCATAAAATTTACAAATTATTAACAAAACGTTCGCACAGTATATCATTCTAGATATTTGTGGTATGAAGTGCTGATTAATTATTTTTTGAACGACCATTTATATGAAAAGGAAGGATGAGTACATTAACAAGATACTAAGGCCCAAATTATACCACAAGTTGCATTAGAGATGCACATTTCGAGTTTTGGGCTAGACCAGAAATCGGGTTGGGCCCAATCGGGTTTTTTTGTATCTGGGTATTGGTGAACCCGGGTACGAACCTGGGTCGGGTTCACTTGCGGGAAAATCCTACCCGTCATACCCGGGTAGGGTCGGATCGGGTCCAGAACCGGGTACAATACCGGGTTTAGTTTATTTTTTCTAAATTTCTTTTCTTTTTTATGTCCAATGCCGGGTACAATATCGGGTCAAATACCGGGTTTAGTTTATTTTTTCTAATTTTCTTTTCTTTTTTTTATGTCCAATGCCGGATTCAATATCGGATCCAATACCGGGTTCAATTCAGGTTTAGACCGGGTCGCTTTCGGGTCGGGTCCAATACCGGGTTCAAGTTTGCATCATTAGCTATGGTAAATCAAACATACACCGTGTATGCCAATCTAAATCTTTTATATCTCTTCTATCTTTTTTACCTCATGTACTTGTTTTAGTCCTGATAAATGTATACATATTAAGAACAAAACAATAAATAAGGAATAAACTAATTAATAACTTAAATTAGTGTTTAAATGATCATAAAAACAAGTTGAAACGAAATGATATATAGTTATAAGCTGATGAAGAAAGTGATGTTAAAATATAACATAAAACAACTATTTGGAGAATGAAGACAACATATATCTAAGTTAGGAGCTTGGATATACAGTAAAACCTAGAAACAAGAGAGACAAATATGAAATATAAAGGGAGTTGCTATTCTTGTTACATTTCAATTCTCTTGTAGAAGTTATGTCAAATACTAGCTAAAATTCTTTTTCTTAGCTCTATATAGGCCAACAACTTAGGTTACAGACACTTAAAAGTCTTATGTTGGATAACGTTGATATTTTAAGCATCATCAAGTTACTTTAGGTAATTTGGATCTAGTTAAAACCAAAAGAAAATCACAATAAGCTTTGTTACATATTAGATTATTCGTAAGATACTCTCGTTTAACACTAATATGCGTAATACGACACACATACGCTCATATATGGCTGTAACTTCGTATTTACAATGGTTTGAGGCTTATCAAAGGGAACCAAGCTTCCAAACGTTACTTTTAAGCCAAATTAACACCCATGGGCGTATTTACAAGCTCTGATCGTCACACCGAGCCTTCCATTGAGCCAAAAGCGTAGAGGGCGAGGGTGTCGGGTTTAGAGAAAGAGTGGACCGAGAGTGGAGAGTGTAAAATGTGAAAAATCAGGTTTTGAGGGTTTTCATACCATCTTTTGCCCGACTAGGTCCTTGGTGGACCGCTACCCCAAGCTTGACGGTCCGTTACCACTTTAAGAAAAACTATTCGTATATTTCAAAAAGAATATTCACATATGTCAAACGGATACTTTTTGAGACCTTACATCCAGACCCCGAACCTCCTTTCTTGGCGGACCGTTACGGCCACCCAATCCGTTTATCCTCGCGGTCCACTATAGTCCTTTAATCTCATTTCCTTCGCAAATTTTCATCCTTGATCGTTCTATACCCCGAATCCGTTTATCCTCGTGGTAACCTATCCATTAGTCCGAGAGGTTGCAACTAGAGATCGAGCGATGTGAAAAAGAGACAATGATCAAGATCAAGTGATGTGAAGCTTCACACATCAACTTGTCAAACCCAACAAGCCACGAGTAATCCTAATAGATACTTATCAAAAAGCAATAAATATAGAAAGCAACTATTAAGATTGGACCATACACGTCTATGACACATCACAGTACTGTATACTTGTATAGCATCTAGATCATTAGTTTTGAAAAGACAACCAACGTTATATGCTGAAAAAACAAATAAAATTTGGACTAAATCTAGCATTAAAACCCTCAATTAACTACCAAATATAGATATAGTAAGTTGTGACAGTTTTTGCAAAAGGAAATTTGAGATGGATTTATTGTGATGGTTGGGTTAGCATGAGTATTTATGTGATTCTCACATCATGAACAGAATACCACATGTTTAGGTGAGATAAAGAAGATTTATAGATTTAATAGTGAAATAAAACATGTGATTTACGCACTTGATAATTGTAGAAACCATGAGTGGTGCACCGACGCACACGATACGAAATTTATTTTTGAGGAACACATGCTACATGTTGTCGTATTCTTATATCTAAGGTCACTATCGTACTATCTTGTATGTTCAAACTTGTTCAAACCTCTAGAATAAGTGAATACATTAGACCTATTGTAAAACATAGTTAACATAATTAAAACATATATATGTTCAAAATTCTAACATAAGTAAATACTTTAGACGTATTAATTTCTCAAACACTTGTGACTGCTTTAGACGTACGTATTTCTCAAACATAAGTAAATTCTAACATCCGTTAACGTTAGTAACAGGAAGTGGAACATTCAGATTGGTGTGAAAATCATTAAAACATGGTGATGACTAACCTGTTGTAGAAAAACAAATTTAAAAATAAAATAAATATATCATCTTCTAAAACCATCCACAATCTCATATTAGAAGTAAAAAAGTGCAACTGTAAATGAATATATAATTTCATAAAGCGTTAGTTAGCTGTCAACAAATGAAAAATATATTATTTATTTTAGAGAAAAACAAATTTGTTGAATATCATATATTTCAAAACAAAACTTTAAATGTTATAATATCCCTCTCTAATACATGAAGAAAAACTTTTTTACTCATTTATATATTATTAATTATCAACTTAAATATGCATTAATGGTTGTACAATAAGCATTAAAGGTTGTATATATTTTTTATTTTATTACAAATTTATTTTAAATCCAATACTTTTATATTTTTTTTATAATTTAACCCTTATAATTTTTCACTTTCAATTTTAGTTCTATGTACTTCTCATCTTTAACAAACTTTTTGTTTCATATTTCGGTCTAAAATTTGATCGTTAACACGCATTAACGTGCACGTTTGGTTCAACTTTATTATACATAGTTTTTTTTCCCATTTAATGGCGGCATCACAACATGCAAATCCTAGATCAACTTTGTTATTGTTGTTAATGTTTTACGTTTAAAATGCGTGGTTCAACGTTTTTATGTTTACTTTTCGTTTGGTTTTATTTTTTTCGTTTTATTGTTTTTTAATTTGAGTTTTTTTATGTTGGTGGTAGTTGCCGATGATGTGATATTTGTGCTACTTAGTATGTTTTTACACCCTCGTTACAAGGCAAAAAGCTTAATACTAGTTTTTGTATCATTCTTAAAAAAACAATCGTATTATGACAGTTTTACCTTGATTGTTCAACACTTCATAATTTCATTCTGGCCTGTTTATATAAATCAACTTTTTACTTTTTTTTATTTTTTTTCATCCGAATAAAAACAAACATTGAATATTGAAGAGAATCAAATAATGGATATTCATAAATCATACACTTAATTAAACAATAGATATTCAAACAATGAATAAAAAAGTACACAAGTTGGAAGCAATAGGCTTAGAAGATTCTGTCGTTGACTCATTGAGCTGTTGCTTTAACTCACCGCAATTTAATTTCTTTTACTCAAACTATGTATTAAAATCTCTAATTAATTTGTTAATATCTTTTTTCTCAAACATTATACCAAAATTTGTGATTCTGCTTTTAGCCACAACAATATTCAACGATCGATTTTCATAAATTCTCTTAATTATCGCTAATGTATCAAAACAATACTCAACTTTATACTTAATTCAACCAACTATATACTGACGGAAAATCTTCAATTCTTTCTCATAAAGGGAGCCAAAATGAGTGATTTTACCTTTACTCCATTACACCCAATTTTTAAAATCATTCTACGGTAACCAAAACAATACTCACCCGTATACCGAATTAGATGAAGGAACTATAGGGGATTAGTTGGATGAAACACTTGAATTTCATGAAATGAAGATAATTTGCGGATTATTGTAGTGATGAAGTGGAGATGATTTGTTGATTGTTGTTGAGTTTGAGACCTTGTTAGACCTTTAGTTAGGCACACGTAGTTTTACTTGTATTTAGTTTAGTTATCTTTGTTTAAAGATTTATATTGTGTTTATGATCTTGTTGTTTTTAGTTAATTGTCTTTACTCGTCTTTGGTTGTTACAAATCTAATGCGTCATGTGTTTTTTTTAAATTACATGTTTTATGTTATTTGTATAATCTTTTCATGAGCCGAAATTTTTTTAGGTGCAATCTCTCTATAATTAATAATAGAGTTAAAACTTGCATTAATCTCAATATATATGTATGTATGTATGTATGTATGTATGTATGTATGTATGTATGTATGTATGTATGTATGTATGTATGTATGTATGTATGTATGTATGTATGTATGTATGTATGTATGTATG
>BJCM01210009.1:0-12857 GCA_018326385.1 Flaveria bidentis | reverse complement strand
ATTGCTAAGACACCTATAGCAAGAAACCACTCCCTTGGGCCTGATCTTGAGGGGGAGTGTGTGGATGAACACCTTTACAGGGCTATGACTGGGTCTCTTATGTATCTCACAGCTAGCAGGCCTGATATTATGTTTGCCACAGGTATTTGTGCAAGATATCAAGCCAACCCCAAGATGTCTCACCTCATCACTGTCAAAAGGATTCTAAGATACCTCAAAGGTGCCTCAACACTTGGTCTTTGGTATCCTAAGAATTCTGACTTCAATTTGTATGCTTATACAGATAGTGATTATGGTGGTTGCAACATGACTGCAAAGTCTACATCTATAGAATGTCAGCTTCTTGGTGGAAGGGTTGTCTCATGGCAATACAAGAAACAATCATGTGTCTCTGCATCAAATGCTGAAGCTGAATACATTGCTGTTGCAAGCTGCTGTGCTCAAGTGCTTTGGATTCAGAATCAGATGCATGACAAAACACATCAATATCAGGTATCATTTAATTAGAGATAACTTTGAAAATGGATTAATTAAACTAGTCACAGTTAACACAAATGAACAATATGTTGATCTGTTTACAAAAGCCTTTGATGAACAAAGATTTAAGTATCTTATATCAGCTATTGGGATGATTTACTTTTAGTAGGCTTTTCTTAAAACTAATTCATATTATTTCTTAAAATCTATGTGTCCCAAGTTGTCTAGTTTATCACCTTCATAAGCTCTTGTTTTCTTTAGATGAAAACCTTTTGAAGACTTTCCTTAGAATCTGAAAAAATTTTGATCCTTCGGAAGAAACTTGTGCCTTCAAAATAAAATAACTGCCTAAGTAATTTTCCTTCAGAAGAAATGTCTGAAATATCTTCCAAAGCTTAAAAACCTCTCATAGGTACTTATTTATTTTCAAGGACAAATTTGTTCAGAAGGAAATTAACTCTTGGAATCTTTGTTCTTTTGAACAAAACAACCAAGTCTTAATTCTCTTCTGAAGCAAACACTTTTCAAAACTCTTAGGAAATTCTTCCGAAGTCATTTTGGCTTCGGAAACTTTTTCATTAAAACTTCCGAAGACAATTTACCTTCGAAAGCTTTTTTGACTCCCAAGAAAACTACTTTTTGAGCAATAATCAAACTACTTTTTCAGAGGTGGGACCGACACCCGGATTTCAAAGTTTATCCTCTTTCATTAACTTTGTCTTAAATCCTTTTCATATATAAACCCAACGGTTCCCCCTCTTTCTATCATCTTCATCTTTCTAAACCTAAATTCCCAAATTTCTCTCTGAAACCATCTCCGTTCTTCTTTCCTTCACCTTAAAGCTTTCTCACAATGGCTGACCTTAATCGAAGAAATGACCCAGATTTCTCCATGAAATTACACAGGTAACACAACCAAGTTGCTCTGTTAAACTCTGATCAAGATCCATATTTCTTAGAGGTTTATCGTTTCTTGGCTTTATCTAACTACTTCATCTCCCTTACCATTGATCCTACACTGTATGAGGATCATCTGCTTGAATTTTGGAAGACCTGCCAAGAGGTCGTTATGGATGGGGAGAAGGCACTGTCTGCCACAGTACAGGGGAGAACAATCTTCACTACTCCGGCCATCATCAACAATCATCTTCAGCTGGATGATGTAGAAGGTGAGGTGTTCTTCCCAAAAGAAGCTGTTAATCATTCCTTTGAGCAGATGGGCTATGAGGGAGATTTCTCTGTAAAGACCTTCAGGAAAGGGAAGGTCTTATCCCAGTGGAAATACCTGCTTCATGTGGTTATCCACAGCTTGTCCAACAAGCATGGAGGGTGGGACCAAATTCCTGAATATCTCTTTTTCATGGTGCATGGGATGGTTCTGGGAGTCAAGTTCAGGTACTCTCAATTTGTTTATATAAATCTGCTTGCTAACTTGGACTACTTAGAGTATTACTTATTTCCTAGATATGTTCAATATATTCTTAACTATGAACTGGGCTCATAGTTGAGGGAACTAGGTAATATTTTTAAATTGGGATAGATGAAGCCTAACATCTTTAAAATCATGCGGAAGCCAATTTTTGGTTTCTTTGGGGTAGAAATAGCACTTGTCCCAAAAATGTTAGAGCTCATTGCTCAAGGTGACAATCTAGTAGCACAAGCTAGTGTTGAACCCACACCTTCTACATCTCAACCACCACAACAGCCTCAAATCACCCTCACCTACAAAAGAAATCCAAGCAAACCCCTGCTCAAACTATTGAGTCTATGCAGGCACCCATATACCTACCTATACAGGAGGAAGTGGATACTGGAGCTCCCACTTATCCTGAGGAGCAGACCACTCCCAGTATTTCAAAGATTAGTGATGAGGTTCCTCATGCTCAGCCTAATGAGCTCACAAGCCCCACTACCTTAAGCCTTCACTCTGAATCTCAACACTCAAGTGAACAACCTTTAGGGGACAACTACCATCCCAAGCCTTTAGACTTAAACCAACCCATTCCTAACCTTGACTTCTATACTGATGAAGACTTAGGTTTCAGTGAGTACCATGTCTCTCTCTTCTTTTCCACTTCTCGAAGAGAGATGAGTGCTCCTGAGTCTCCTATGTCTAGCCCACATCAGTCACCCATCACTGAGGTGGATACTTTTAAACCTGTTCAGGATATCCATATGAAAGAGGCTCTCACTTCTGCAAGTGATTACATCATTCAGACCTCAACCATGGCAACTCAACCCATTGACATCTCAACTGAGGCTGTCAGTGAGTAGAAGAAATCCAACAGCCAAGAACCTGAAGCTAGTGGTGAGAGAGAGGACTTTGGTCTAATCATCTCATCCCCCAATGATTCTTCTGATGAAGATGAGGGGAAATTGAGACTAAAGGTGCAACCATTGTCACAAACATGTACCTATTTAGTCTCCAAGGTCAGTAATCTTGAATCTTCGATGACTACCTTGCAAAACAAGGTCAATGATTAGCAACTTGAGATTTCTTATCTCAGGGAAAACTAGTAGGGAGACCTTTATGAAGAGCTCAACCAGGAACACAAGAACCTGTGAGTGTGATTGACCTAACTCCTAGCTCACCTATGCAAGAGGGTGATGCTACCAAAAAGGGGGAGAAAGTCATTACAGTTTGAGAACCTGGGAGTTCTTTAGGGTGTATGGACATTGAGGACTCACCATCCTCACTTGTAATTGTGCATACTCAACAACTTCTTCAAGTTCACATTGATGTGTACTCCATAGACTCCTACATTCAGAGTCTTTTTAAGGAAGGTATACCAAGGGCAATGTCATCTCCACCAACTTCAAATCACATTATTGGGTGGATGTATGATGAAAACAAAAGAGCCCTTATCATTCAAAGAGTTCAAGGGCAGCAATATGTCTTTAATTTTTAGACTTTGAACTTCTATGAAAGTCTTGATTTTGTCAACATGCCACTTGTCAACCAAAGCCAATCCAGACAAGCTGACAAGCTGGCTCAAAGAATTCAAGACAAAATCACTACAGAGTTCAGCTTTAGAAGAAAACTAAGGCAATCAGGCAATATCATTGGTCAACTGGAAGTTGAGGCAGACCCTAAGATTAGCTTCATAAGGGAAACCTTGACTGAAGGCCCAGTGGTAGAATCTGAGAGCTCTGTCTCACCATTAAGTGCTGTAGAGATTCATTCCCTTTATGAGACACCTGCCGGTGAAGGTGCATCTCAACCTCTCTTTGGCTAGAGCTTAGAAGCTACACCAAGCAATGAAGGCCAAAGTTGTATCCACCCTGAGTCACAAAGGTCTGTGAGTGACAAAGGGAAAAGAAAAATGACTTATGAGGAGATTGAGGAGGAGGAGGAGAGATAGAGAAAAATGAAGCTGAAGGGAGAAAGTTCCTCTACTAGGTCTGCAAGACTCATGTAAGCTGCTATTAGGGCTGCCCCCAAGCCAAACACTCAGGATGATGAGTTGAGGACAGTCAAGATCAACTACTTGCAGACCATGAACTATGACATTGATAATATCATTTCCCTCCCCTTAGATGAATTAAATGAACTAGTTGACATGGAATTTTCAAAGGAAAGAAAGGAGGCAGATGATGCAAAGCTACTTCTTCAAATCAAAGAAGAAAGGAAAGACTGTACAAGCATGTGCCTACTCTCTCTCCAGTTCAAGAAAGTCCTATACAAGAGGATGTGGTTCCATAAGAACCTCAGGTAGACAAAGAAAAGGATAAGATCAACGTGATCAACTACCGAGTGCCACATTCCTCTATGAGGATGATGCACTTCTTCCCTTACCCTTTGATTACATTTAATTTGAGTATCTCAAACAACTTGAACTTAATATATTCAAAGAAAGAAAGATCACTAAGAGGAAGTTAAGGGAAGAAGCTGCAAAGTCAAGAGCCATCATCCAGAAAAGTATGAAGAAGTCTACTGATAAGCAGAGGATGATGAGCTTCTTGAAGCTGTATGGATTCTCAGGAAGGAGACTTGGCCCTATGTCTCTGTCCATTATGGATGAGCATATCAGGGTAATCAAGTAGAAGATTAAGAGTGGAGAGATAATGGACTTACATTCCCCTCCAAGTCAAGCTCCACATGAAGTGGAAGTTAAGGTTGAACAACCTGAGACAACACAACCTGGACCTCATGCTAATCCTCAGCAAGCTTCATCTTCTGATCCACAACAGGGTCAAACTCCCTCTCCTTCTGAACCTATGAAGGAGGAAGACCCAACTGAGAAAGACAAAGAAGATCAATCAGGTGTTGCAGTCCAGTCTTCTCAGTTAAAAGGTTCAAAGAGGAGAAAAGGGATGGCTTCCAAACCAAAGCCAAAGAAGAAGAAGAAAGACACATCCATCTCCAGACCTTAGGATGAGTTAGAACATCCTGAGGATGTGCAAAACGAGGATGTTCCACCAAATCCAATTCAAGTAGCTCCTCTAGCATCAGGAAGACCCATCTTGTCCTGGACATATACTAGAAATCCTAAAATATAGCATGTCATCAGAGATCATGGTGTTGAAAATGTCTACACATGGTAGGATATGTTCAATCTGCCTCTGCATGATCTCTTTGACATGAGAAGACACTTTGAGAGTCTGAGTGATACTGATCATCTTATGAAGAAAGGGATGGTCATTATCCTAATGAGGACTGTTGATATCCGATATCTGAAGTCTTCAAGTGTTTTGGTAGCATTATCCTAGAGGGAGTTTGTAAGGATTAAATGTAAGGCTGATGCAACCCAAACACCCAAAGTCTCTCCAGCATGCATGCACAAGTGTACTGAAGTAGAATGCTTCGTAAGTTTCACACCAGCATCAGAAATATTCTAAGTGTGAAATCTTCCGAAGCCAAGACCGATATCTTCCAAAGCCAAAAGTGAAGTCTTCTGAAGCTTCAAAGACAAAATCTTCCAAAGCCAACACTAGAAGGCAGATTTCTTCTGAAGACTTTTTAAACACATGCTTTATCTGATGTACCTTTTACAGAAAGCTGGACCCCTTTCCGCTTTAACTTTGATGAGACACCAACTTTACATAAGTTGGTGAAAGGTCCATGATTTTGTAACTGTACATTGAGGTCTTGAGTCTATAACTTTCTACTTTATGTACTTTATCGTTTTTGTGATATATTAGGATGTGAGTTATGGCATGTCATAGTCACTAGTCAAAAGGTAATCTGCCTTTTGACTTTACATTTGATTTTGTTAGTTGTCTAGTCAATTGTATCCAACTGGCCTTCAAAGTATGGCCAACTGTAGGATGTAGTATATGTATCTCAAGTACTTGTAACTTTCTGATATGCTTTTGTAACATTTGTAATAGAATTTGAGAGGCAATATACAACATTCTTGAAAACTAATTACTTGTGTGTTTTTCCATCTTGTTCTGTCTCTTATTTACTTGTGTTCTTAGCATCTTTACCAAAAGGTTAATAGTTCCCTATTTGATCTGTTAAGTGTTCTTAGCAACTCTCCTCATTGTGTTGTTATGTTGTAAGTGCATACCCTTCACCGGTGCTGCGCACAGATATTCCAATACCATTGCCATCAATGCTTGGTTTGATGCATCATCCACCTAATAGCTCCAATCAAAGCTTCCTTCTTCAACAACAACTGCAGCTTGCTGCTTTGGCTTCTCATTCTGGGTGGCTTTCTTAGTGTAGTTTGGTCTAGTTTGTGCTTGACCATCATTTGTCCTTGGTGCATTGCACTCTTTTGCAAAGTGGTCCATTTGGTTACAGTTGTAACACTTTACTTTGCTTTTGTCTGGCCCAAGCTTTCCACTAGTTGCATTTCTTGGAAATTTCCTTCCTGTTCACTTGTAGAACGTCTTGGCTTTATGAGTGGAAGAGCTATTTGCTAGACTATTTCCATGTACTCTAGCTCATCTGGATGGATACAATCCTGGTCTTCAAGGGTGAATAGAAAGTTTTTTGTGCTCTCATCAGAAAACACAAAGGCATATGAATAGCTTGTCTCTTGGAATGGGCTACCTTGAGTGTAGCTTTCTTTTGGTGTCTCCGGGAAGGTGATGAAAGGACCATTTTATAAGTTGTGAGGGTAGCATATAAGATGATGTTGTGGTTCTATGCTATCCTTTTCAACCACATGGAGGGCTGAACTCAGTTGATATATGGAGTTACTAGATGAACCTTGCATGTTCATCTCTCTCTGGTATCCACTATGAATACCATACAACTCTCTCAGGATAAGAGTCTTAAGGTTCTCAGTCCTTTTGATAACAACACAATAATGTGTCCATTCTGTAGGAAGAGAGGACATAAACTTCCTTAGAATGTCCCTGTTATCAAGAGTCACTCCAATATTCATTAGAGTGAATCTCAACATATCTACAATATTGTTGAGTCATGGTTTCACCTATTTTAATGGTGAAGTTCTCAAACTGCTAGTTCAGGAGATCCTTTTTGTTCTCCTTGGCTTTAGTTAACCCATCATACATCAGCTTCAGTGCATCCCACAACTCTTTAGCTGTTTTGCACTTCTTGAAACCTCTGTATATGGAGTTTGGAAGAGTAGTTTGAAGGGCTCTCATGGCCTTCTGATCAATCTCAACTTTCTTCATGTCTTAATCAGAATAATCAATCACAGCCTTTGGAATCATACCACCTCCAACAACAACTGAAGAGGTGCTTGGTATGTAAGGTCCCGAGACAACATATTCCCACATCCTGGAGTCTTATGACTTGATGAACCCTTCCATTTGTTGGTACTAAATGTCAAAGTCTTCAGGAGTGATCAATGGGGAATTTGTCATGGTTCCAATTTCCATATCAACTTTAGTGATAGTTGCCTTTTGAGATGTTAAGTATTTTGTGTGTGATGGATCTTAAGATGATGAGATCTTACAATCAAGAGCCTGGAATGCTCTAATACCAATTGCATGACCGTTTAAGAGGGGTTTGGTCACTTACAACATAACACACAATAAGGAGAGTGATGTTTAGAACACTTATCACATCAAATAGGGAACTTGTTAACACATAAGAATGATAATTAGAACATAGGTAAAATATGAGACAAAACAAAAGAACAACACAAGTAAGTGGTTTTCAAAAATGTTGTATATTGCTCTCAAGTTCTTTAAGTTTTAAAAGCACATTTCTAAAGTTATAAAGGCCTGAGATACTTATACTACATCCTACAGCCAGCCATACTTAGAAAGCCAGCTGGAAACATTTGAACTAGACAACAAAATCAAATGTAGAGTCAAAAGTCAGTTTGCCTTTTGACTAGTGACTATGACATGCCATAGCTCACATGCTAATATATTACAAAAAGGGATAAAAGTACATAAAGTAGAAAGCATAGACTCAAGACCTCAATGTACAATTTAGCAAAAGCATGGACCTTTTCACCAACTAGTGAATGTTGGTGAGTCAACAGAGTTACATCAGAAGTGGTCCGACTTTATGGTAAAGTACATCGGATAAAAGCATATATTCAAAAGTCTTTGGAAGATAATATATCTTCACTTCTAGGCTTCAGAAGTCTTTGTCTCTGAAGCTTTAGAAGACTCCACTTTAAGCTTCGGAAGGCTTCACTTAAGCTTTGGAAGATGTTGGTCTTGGCTTCTGAAGATTTTACACTTAGAATATTTTCCAGTGCATGGTGTAAAAATTTTGAAGCATTTCAACTTCTGCACTTCAATGCATGTATACAGGAAGACTTTGGATGTTTTAGGTGCATAAACCTTTATTTAAACCTTACAATATATTCTTATTTGTTTTTATTAAAAAGACAATATCAATATACTATCATAGTTGTATTGGTTGATGACCTAATATAATTGGGATGTAAAAGCAAATTTATGAAATGATTATTCTTTTAAAAAGTCAATTTGAAATGAAAGACCTTGGAAAAACCAAATATTATTTTAGTTTACAATTTGAGCATATACATAATGGAATACTTGTGCATTAAATAAATTATATTATAAAGCTCATTAAACGTATTAATATGGACAAAGCAACTGAAGTTCTTAAGATGGAAAAAGCAATTTGTGCATTAATCCATTTCGACCTTGTGAAGACAAAGAAGAAGTTCTTGGTTTAGAGATACCATATGTCAATGCAACTGGAGCTCTTATAAATCATAAATACTCTTCTTTACAACTTTTTTCGTGCCATAAGCCGTATATTTCCAATCTTAGACTTATTAGATGTGTAGTGTATGTTCTTGTTGCACCACCGCAATGCATAAAAAATGGATCATCAAATAAGGTTGGGAATACATGTTGGATGTGAAACAACTTTCAGCATTTGATATCTTGAACCTTTAACAAGTGATGTCCTTACAACACTTTTTGTTGATTGCCACACTAATAAGGTAATTTTCCCAACAGTAGAGGGAGAAAAGAAAAAAACAAAATAATGTCTCATGGTATGAGCCTTCATAGTTACATCTTGATCAAAGGAAAATAGGATATGCAACGGGGGTTAAAAAGATAATATATTTGCAAGAAATTTCAAATCAATTGTCAAACGCATTTACTGATACAAAAACAATAACCAAGTCCTATATACCTATTGCTAATGCTCCAACTTGAGTTAAATTTCAAATAAATAAATAGATAAATATATGACTCACGAATCTCATAAACATTTGAAATGAAGAAGACTGAATGGGTGAAAGTATAAAACTCCGTGACCAAAGAAAAAACCTCAAAAGGAAATTGTCCTTAAAGAAAATGATGTTGATAAAACACTGAGTGTTGAAACTTTCCATGAGAAAGAAAACAACAAAGAGTTATGAATCAACAATGGTCATATTCATACATTATGGAACTGAAATGAAATGAAATGAAATATATTGATTGAGATATTCTCGTATTTTGTAGTGAGTGATATTATAAGCGGAAATGATGTTCATGAACCAAAATTTGTCGATTATTATCAAAATCAACATAACTAGGATAAATGGAAAGATGTTATGCAAGCTGAACTAAATTCACTTAACAAGCAATAGGTTTTGGACCCATTGTTATAATTCGTACGAATGTAAAGCGTATAGTGTATAAATGGGTTTTTATGCAAAAACGAAATCAGAAAAATGATTTACAACATATAAAGCTAGACTAGTAGCTTAAGGATTTCTTAAAGGCCAAGAATGGACTATGAGGATATTTAATCTCCTATTATAGATGCAATAACCTTAGATATTTAATGAGCTTAGCAGTATTTAAAAATTTAGTTATGTGTCTTATGGATGTCATTACAAATTTAGTTATGTGTCTTACATTTACATGAAAATTCCTAAGGAAATGTATACAATAAAATTATAAAGGTCCTTATATGGGTTGAAAAAATTTAAGAGAATGTGATTTAATAATTTGAGTGGTTGTTTAGTAAGTAAAGGCTAAAACATATATTTTTTTTTGTTTTTATTAAAAAGACAATGCCAGATATGCGATCATAGTTGTATATGTTGATAACCTAATGTAATTGGGATGTAAAAAGAAATTTATGAAATGATTATTCTTTTATAAATTAAATTTGAAATAAAAGGCCTTGAAAAAACCAAATATTATTTTGGTGTATAAATTGAGCATATGCATAATGGAATACCAGTGCATTAAACAAATTATATTATAAAGCTCATTATACATTTTGATATGGATAAAGCAATTGGTGCATCAATCCATTTCGACCTTGTGAAGTCAATGAAGAAGTTCTTGGTTTAGAGATACCATATGTCAATGTAACTGGAGCTTTTATATATCTTATTAATTGTACATGACTTGGTATTTTCTTTGCAATTAATTTGTTGGCAAGATTCAGTTACAAAAAGATATTTAAATGGAGCCAAACATATCTTTTGATATTTACGAGGAGCCATTGATATAAGCTTTGTTGGATTGGGTTATGAGCTAACAAGACTTTTCTAGTGATCAACATATAACACATGCGGAATCTAAGTCAACTGTCTTACTAACAAACATAGATACTTTGAGTAAAAGTATAGACACAAAATGTTCTTTCAAAGTATTCACTTGATTAAGATTTTCTGAGTACAATGAGTAAATATCAGTAGATAACAAGTAGGCTAACAAGCTAACCTTAAAACTATACAATTCATAGGTATTTATACTAAGAAAGCTAAACATTAAGAGTAAATCATTTTACATTTATTATTGGTTTAGGAAACATATGTACATTGTATATAGGTTATTAACACATCAGAGATCAGCAAATTCAGTATGATATTGTCTTCAAAAGGTAGATCATTGCAGCGACCAATTATTTTGGTACATACAATCTTGTATGGTGTAATTAGTCAATCATCAGCTCATCAATACCTCAATAAATATCCTATTTCTTTTTCAGAAACTTCGTTATGCTGAGAAGTTCTAGCACCAATATATGTCTAGTAATACCTTTGTATTCACAAGAAGAATCAAGAGTGTGGTTTTTAAATTTTGTTCCCTGACCACACCTAATAATTTTAACATTTTGATTTATTTGGTTCTCAATTTTAATAACAAATGATTTTATAATTGTAGAAGTTTCATCCTTAGTTTCTAAAAATAAAATCCAAGTAAATCTTGAAAATTCATCTATTATTATCAAGCAATATGATTTTCTTCCCAAACTCTTTACACCTGTTGGACTAAACAAGTCCATATGCAACAAATGTAAAGGAGTTGTGATAGAATTCAACTCTTTGGAATTATGAGAAGCTCTATGTTGCTTTCCCTTTTGACAAGTAACATAATGATTAGCACATTCAAACTCCTTGTTAGGTAGTCTAATGAGTAACCCATTTCAAACTAGTTTATTCATGTTTTTAAGATTTACATAAGCTAACCTTCTATGCTAAATAGAGTATTAATTCATTGAAGCTTTTGAAATAAACATGATACATTTCCCGGAGGTGATTCATTATGCATATTTAGCATGTACATATTGTCTCTCCTAGGGGCTCTTAAAAGTATTTTATCATTTAATATTACAAAAACTAGGAGATAGAACAATACATACATGCTCTATGAAGAGTGTGTGATTTTTTTTATCACACAACTAAGATACACTTGGTACATTATAGTTAAACTTTTTCATACAATTCACCTTATAAAAGGTTACATTTGCATTGATGATCTGTTATGTATCATGTGCTAAGAGCATCCCACAATCCAAAGTCCACAAGTTATCTTAATCTGTAGATATTCCTATACATTAAATAAATTGATTAGTGTTGAATGGGGACCCAAGCCTATTTAGTCTTGAATATTCTAGATTACAATAATTTTCCATCAATTTTAAGTATTGAAAGCTTGATCTTAGGTTTTGGGTTGTCTAAGGTTTTATCAAGTTCGGTAGATGTCTTTGGTCTCCAGGATTTCCTATTGTAGCACCCGGTTATTTTTAAAAGTAATGAAAGAAAGAATAAAAGTGAAGGAGAAGAAAAAAAGCTATAAAACCCAAGTTGAGGGGTAAAAAGTGTCCAAAAGGACAAAACTTTCAAAGTTGGTGAATAAAGGTGGTATGGCCGCCCATTTTGTCTTACACATCACTTTTGTCATTGGGTTTAGAGAGAGAGTGAAGAAAAGAGCTGAAACTCTCAGGTTTTGAAGAACAAGAAGAAGGAATCTGAATTCAAGGTAAGAATTCATTGTTTTTGAGCATTCTTAACCGACTTTGCATTGGTTGTATGGTTATGTATTCGGGTGTGTGTGTGTTTTTGGTGAGTTTTAGGTGTTGAACTCATAGCATTCGGGTTTGAAGGAAGTCATACCAAAAGAGATGCTAAGGAGAGTTCTAAAACCCCCTTTTTTACTTGTTTTAAACTGATTTAGGGCTGGAAATACATGCATGAGCATTTTTATAAAAATGGGTTTTCAGCCGTATGCATGTGTGTGAATGTGTTTGCGGGTGGGGATTGGTTTGGGTGTGTTTATGGTTATGATGATATTATGAATGTGTTTCTATGGCTTAGAATGTAATATTTAAGCTTAGAACATGTTAGATGATGAGTGGGAGCTGAATTTAGTTGTTTAAGTGTGACATAGACTACCTATGCGCCTAAATAGTGGCCCATGCGCCTAATGGTATAAACTGCCTAAGTGTTCCCATGTGCCCTGTCACACCCCCGCTAAAGCGGAAACACGGGAATGTAACGAGACGGGATCGTCATAACACATGGTATATGATAGAGAAGCAATATAAGTATGATGACAAACGTGTCATGACGACACCCGAGCACAAATGGAGACTTGTGTCGCGTTAAGTCAATATTCACGACAACATAGCCATAAGTATAACATATAAACGATTACATAAACAATTAGTATGACATTGTTTAATTTCCCACAACCCGGGAACAAGTGTCAAACATACAAAGTATGAATCAGACTAC
>BJCM01210008.1:0-22561 GCA_018326385.1 Flaveria bidentis | reverse complement strand
TGCGAATGGACCCCAATCGCACCCTATTCGGCTGTATGGCCTCCATTCGGTCTCCAGTCGGTCGCCTAGCCCTAGCTGATGCAGAATGCAGTTCATCCCGAACCCAATCTGCTATTTTCGACCTCCAAGCTCATCTAAACCGATTCTAAGCCCAAATCAACCATCCTAAACCTTAGGGATGCATACCACAACACCATTCAAGCACACACAAGCTCACAAACAAGGCTCAAACAAATCATCACACCCATACACATACACAAACGGGTCAAACATGCACACACTCAAAAACCCAATTTTCAGATGTTTTCCAACCCCAAATCATTCAAAAACGTTTAACGGAGGGGTCCTAGAACTCACACAAACGACCACGACGAGAAGAGCTTCGAGTTGACTTGCTTCTCAACGATTTTGGCCACACGAACCAACCCGAACCAACTTTTCTTCCTTTTTTTCTCTTCTCTCTTCTTTGGCTGATTTTGGTGGGTGTGGCGAGAGGGTAAGGGTTGTCATCTCCCTTAAATACTCCCACTTCCACAACTTTCTTTTGTTGGCGAGTTTGGTCTCTCGATTTTGGACTTTATTTCTTTTCTTCCTTCGTCGGCTTCAAAATAAATAAATAACCGGGTGTTACACTATATGTAATGCTTGCATTGGGGAAAAAATCAAGTTCTTTTAAATGCTTCAAAACATCAGAAGGGTTGCTAAATTCACCGATTTGTGATGTGTTAAATAACTTCAACTCCATATAAAGTTCATCGGCATCAATATTCGATCTATCTTCAAACTTGAGTGCATTTTAAATTAGTTTTTGGGGTTTTAAATACAATCATATTTAAATATTTTAGTGGACTATTAGTTGAGTAATTAGGTTAATAAAATGGGCTCAAAAATTATATTTGGTTTAAAACATAACTGGGTTAAGTTTTTAATTGTATTATACCTTATAATTATTATTTTTATAATTATATATATAATACATATATAAAAAATTATAAACTTTGTGCCCCCTGAGCGAGTGGGCCCTGGACGGAGTCCATCCCGCCCCTCCTTAGGGCCGATAGTGGGCATATTTGTTAATTTACATTATTTAACGGAAAAAGTTAACTGTTCATTTATGTTAGGGACCAAACATGTTATATTAATGCAGATTTTGGGATTGACCTTGTAACTTTTTAAACTTAGAAACCCAAAATTGCAATTTAAACATATACAGGGACTATGTGTGTTAGTAATATAATTCAAGTGAGCAAATAGTTCGAACTTTAATTTATCAATGTAATAGTAATGAGGTTAGATAAAAAAAAAGTTCGATTTTACTCTTTATAACTGAAATCATTTAAATAAGGTATCACCGTTCAAAAATTTTGGAGTCAATCATATCATATACAAAAACACATAAAAGAATAATCGACACATCATGAGTATATAAGTTAATTTAAACTAAAAGTTAAAGGATGCGGATATAAATAATTTCTAAAAAACCAAATAATTTCTAAAAAACCAAATAATTTCGAAATCTCCATGAAAATTGCAGGGATTTCTTAAATTGACTGCTAGTTGTATACATACCACTAGCATAAAAGTGATTATAAAGATAAAGACAATCATATGAAATATAAAGCATTTTAAATGAAAAACAATAATTGAATAAGTATGAAGACATTTCAAAAATATAAATCGTATTGCAATATTAAGAAAATGGTAACAATAATTTCTAACGGATAACATAATTATACTAATTTTTAAAAGCAAATGTTGGTGAAAGCATTCTTTATAAGTTTGTAATATCATATACTAGGTTAGTTCACGTGTAATACATGGATTGAACAAATAAAATATTAAATAATTATTAATAATAATTTATGAATTACAAAATTATGTTTGAAAATAAAATATGATTATAAGTACGTATAAATAGTTACTTTAAGTAAATAAATAATAATGCATTTTTCTTAAACTTCTATTTTATAAAAAAAATTAATTCTCAAATATATTGTTTTAAGAAAAATGATTTTTTTTAAAATTCATGGTATTTTGTATTTTATAATTTTTTTGTTTTTAAAAAGTGTGTTTTTAATATAAAAAATAAGTTTTAACTTATTAAATTATATATTTTTTAATTTGTAAATGGTATGAGTAATATTATTATTAGTAATATAAGAAAATAAGAAATTAAGTATAATGAGATCTACAATAGTTTTACGCTTATTTTAGTTTTCTTATAAAGAGATAGAGAGGCTAAACACTTATTAAATAAAGGGAATATAATTTAATGATATATATATATATATATATATATATATAATAAACATGAATAGTTACAGTATAATATTATAATATAAAATATAATCAAAATTATATATAGGTAATAGTTCAAGAAATAAAACAATTATTACTTATTTTAACTCTCTTATGTAAATAGTTTCATTTTTAAACATTCATTTTAAGATTTTTTATAAAAAATAGCTTTTATAAAAATCTTTTTTTAAAAAAAAATATGATTTGTAATTATTTTGGTTATTTTAATAAGACTGTTTTAAAATATTTCACCTATTTATAACTTTTTATAAAAAACAAATTAAAGTATTTTGTTTAAAAATGTTTAATGCTTTAGAAAATTTCATATTATATAAAACTTTAGTTTTTTGTTATTTAGATCTTAACTAAAAGATGTTATTTTTATTTTCCTTTATAAACTCTATTCTAAAAAAAGATAGGAGAGATAAATATAGCAATGGAAATAAAAATAAAACGTTGGGAATCGGATGACAAATTTGAAACCATAGGGATGCAAATAGTTAAAATGAACAAACGTGAGGGATGCAAATAGTAGTTTACTCAAAAACTTATAAGAGAGATAAATATAGCAATTAATAAGAAAGAGAATTTTTTATGTGTTTAAATTACTTTAACATCTTTTTGAAGGAAAAATTGATGTGTGAATGTTTAGAAAAAAAATAAGTGGCAAAAACAGAAGTTAAAAGAATGACAAGTGACAAAAGAAATTTTGTTTTATCAAAGGTTATAAATTTTGTAAAATAGTAGATAATTTATTAAAGTGTTTCTATTAAATTACTAAAATAAAAAAATATTTTAGTCAGATCACTTAGTTTCATGTTTTAATTAAATTTTAGGTTTTAACATGTTTTTCAACATGTGTATTTTGTTTCAATTAGATAATATTTTTTTCCTTCTTTTTATGCTAATGTGAAGTGATGATGTGGATTTTAGGTATTCATAATTATTTATTATAACCAACATGTTTTGTTATTATAATGTTATTACATACATTAGAAATTCCGACCTTCACATACTTTCCTCCATTATTTCAAGACACAAAAAATTTCGATGATAACTTGATTTGATAGTTTGGTGATCCTATTTAAATGAATATACGTGAGTGACTTAATTAGAACAGCTTCAAAATAAACAATTTTGAAACTTTATTAGTATATATGATATTTTATTTTACTTATATAGCATTTATAGCATTTTTAAGCTAAAACAAATCTACAAGCTTGCGCACTTGATTAAACTCACGTCCTTTAAAACCTAGGTATATGCCTAGCCGCCTAGGCATATGGTTCGACTCTTGCACAACCTTGTTTCTTCCACCAACTTAATAATCTCTTTAGTTATTATTATTATTATTAATGTAAACCAAATCCAATTTAAATCACAAAAAATAACCACTTGATTTATTAATATTATTATATTACTTTTTATAATCAATTATATCGTTATTATATATATATATTGATTATTAATTTTAATATGTATAATGGTTGTCTATGCGTTTTATTGGTTGTACTCATATTTTATTCTTATTTTATTAATCTTTAATATTTTTACTCTAACTCGATACTTTACATCTTGTATAATTTAACACTAATAATTTTTTGTACTTTCAACTTTACTCCCCAATAGTTTTCATATTTTACAAATTGTTCGTTTTAGGTTTTGATCTAAATTTTGCGAGTTAACATGTCGTAACATGCGTGAGTGGTTCAACGCTTTTACGCTTATTTTTTCCCGTTTTAATGGCCCTGTCGTAACGCGCTGGTCCTAGATCGACTTACTTATTATCTTACATGTTTTACATTTTGCTTGCGTGGTTCTAATTTTTATGTCTAATTTTATTTGGTTTTATTTTTTTATTTTTATTTTTATTTTTATTTTAATACGAGACTTTTTGGTGTTGGTTGTCACTAATAGTGGTATGACATTGGGGTGGTCGCCTCCCACCGCAACACGGAAGACTGCAATACTAGTTATTACTATATATTATTGTTATATACATTTTTATACAAGTGTATGAATAGTAATATATGATTTTATCTTGTTTGATCTAACAATTGTGGTTTCTTTAAGTATATTTCTTTTGTTAACCTTGAAAAAAACGTGCGTTTATTTTTACTTTTTTATGAATGTTTTGTTATTTTTCTTTTCCTTGAAAATAGAGTTATATCCAAAATAGAGTATTTTATGGGTATCGTAGACTATGACGAGTGATATTATCTTTGTCGCACGTACTGTGACGAACTCAATCGCTTATAAGTGAACAACATTATTTTAATATTATCGGAACCAGCATCGGTGTTTGTCATAATGGTTTTCAACAAGCCTAACCTATAACAACCAAACTCGTGTCACGTTGAGCAACGAGAAAACGACCACACTCATGTCACGAAAAGAGTGGAGAAAACTAGTTTACTTACTCAATTACAAAGGTAGGTGAAACCAAACTTGAATTTACAACTTGGACCCTCATTTTTACTCTGCAATTTAAACTCTTAAACTTGTAATGTTTCAACTTTACCTCTATACTATGTGTATTATACATTTTTAACCGATTAACTTTTTTACTACTTTAAATAAAATTTTCAGTAACTTTTTTCGTTAATATTTTAGAAAGATGATTTGCATTGTGTTTAAACTTTTTATTGCTATCCCGGTATAACTTTTATTAAAATAGATGTTGTACTTAAAAAAGGGTATTTCCTTGCATATAGTAGGTTATATCTACTGATGACAACATTCTAATATTGTGAACAATAAAACCAATACCGACTAAAGAACAACGATATCGTTATATAGGAGTTGCATTCAAAATAAGGTATTTCTTTGAGTGTCTTTGTTTTAATATCCATAATGCATTCGTTTTGTCTATTTAATTACGTTAGTGTCAACGTAAGATTCTCCATCGTGTAGATCTTAATATCTAGTTGTGTATTAACAAGAAATAATCAATTTGGGCATGTATTATATATTATGTAGTTTATATCTCATTTTTCTTTATTTAAAAGTCTATACTACAATTTAAATTATATATAAAAACACAATAGTGAACCCGTGTATTATACGGGTTAAATAAAAAAATATTAAATAAAAAATAATAATAAATTAGAAATTGATATTTTAAAATAAAATATGATTGAAAATTTTCTTTTAATAAATAAAATAAAATTTTTATTTCAAAATAAATATTTTAAAAAATGTCATAAGTAAAATAAATTTCTTGTAACTCTCAATAATTATTTTTTGTTTATAAAGATTTAACTTTTTGAAAACACCAATTATAAAATATTTTGTATTTTTTTAAAAGTTTGATGTTTTAAAATTTTTTCTAATTTTATGAAAAATATTTTCTTAGAAATAACATTAGTAAAAATATCTCTTAATTAATCTATTAAAAAACATTTTAATCTAAAAATTTAGATAATACTATTAGACATTATTGTGATTATTAAATAGGTGAGAAAAGCAAAAATAATATTGAGGAATATGATGTAACATGTGTCACTCATATATAAATTTTTATTAAAGTAAGAGATGTAAAGTACAAAGTACTAAAATCAATCAAAGTGTAGGAGGTACTCTGAGTTATAGATTTATAGAATAAATTCTTCGGATCAAATATATAATTATCACGCATAAAGAAAACAATTTTCACACTAGATGTGTAGAATTGAAAATAACATACAAGTGTTAACTTTTATTAAATTCCCCTATTGCTTTAACACTTTTATTAAATTCCCCTATTGTTTTAAGGGCATATAACTTTTTATACAATATTATTTTTTAATTATATGCATAACTTGCGTGGTTATAAATATAACTTGTTTTTTTAATTTTAACGGTTATTATTACACATAATCATAAACATAGGTTGTGTTTTATCATACAACTTAAATAATTATGGAAATTTATTATTATTTACTATCATTACTATTAATATAATTGTTTAATACGATAAAATGACAGGATAAAAGTATAAATGCATCAGAGAGTGACACGTGTTTATTTTTTTCAATTATATATAGAGATTATCTAGGTTTGCTAGCTGTTGTACTTTTGACTTATTTTGTGTGAAATTTTTTAGATTTATCATTTTTAAAATAACTAACTAAAATTGGAAATATAGTAATTTTCTGACGTAGTGAGAAATTAAAATATATAAAAATGTGAAGGTTTATATATAAGACATGTTTTTGTAGTGAAGAAAATCCTAACCCAAAGTCAAAAAGAGATGCAAGCTATATACCGATCTACATGATCTGTTTCTTGGTGAAAAACAAAAGGCAAAAAGATAGAAGCAAATCATCGCGAAGCTTTACTAAAATCAATGGCCAACGCCAGGGCTATGTCCCGGTGTTGTCGAACGAAAATCTTCTTGGGTTGTGAAAGCTCGTCCATGACATCTGTCAATCAGGATTCGATTGCCACTTCTGACTTTTATATCAGCTTGTTGTCGATATGTTGTATTGATAAGGATCTTTGTACCTTTGATTCTTATCGATCTTCCTTGACTCGTAGATAAAAAGAATGACACTAGTATTATGATAAGTAATGCAAATGATTTCATGTTAAATGGCATGCTGCTAGTTTACAACATTGAAGGTGAGAGGTGTTTCAAAAGATGCTTATTGTGGATATGTATATATAGGCCATGAAAAATGGACCAAGTATAGCTAATCTCTTAATAGACGCAACTATTTCGTATATCGTTGTCACAAAAAAGTGTAAATCAATATATCAATATAATATTAATATATTAAAGTTGTCTAGCTTTTTTAACTATAATGACTCGTCTTTTCGTTTGCGCATTTCATGATAAGTTTAGACAACATTATCGAGCAAAACTCAAACAATCTAAAGTACAGACGTAACGTAAGATGTTATTTCTATATAACCACACGAACTTTAAACTTTTAAAAACAAGTGGTGTCACGTCTTTAAAGTTAATAATGGATGTTAGATTAATATGATGTTAAACTCGTATTCGTTTCGTCTTAAGATAAATATTATAGCTAAAATTATGACAAAAACTAC
Organism: Flaveria bidentis; assembly: GCA_018326385.1. Lineage (NCBI taxonomy): Eukaryota > Viridiplantae > Streptophyta > Magnoliopsida > Asterales > Asteraceae > Flaveria > Flaveria bidentis. The sequence goes on along the minus strand of BJCM01210008.1, from coordinate 15,229 downwards.
TTTTGTTTTGGTTTATATAATTTTCCTCTTCATTATCCAAAAAAAAAGTTTTGGAGAGGGAATAAGTAGGTATCCCCTTGTAGGGACAATGTTATTTACGGCATAATCCAACTCTCAAGTGATGTGAATGATTATAATAAGACATAATAAATTTTAATTATATAAACTATAATAATTCATTAACTAATAATAATCTACACTGATAATTTAACTAATGATATTTTTAATTTTTATTTTATCTCAAGAAAATTTTAACTCATAGTAATTGTAGGTTAACAACATTACATTTTGATTTTCATTTAATTTATTTCACAAAGATAATTACGAATAAAGTAGAGAAACAAACATTGCATGTAAGTGAAACTAAATAGAAATCAAGCATATATCTATAATAATTATACATATATCTATAATAATTATACGATGAGAATTAGCTTTTACAAAGAAAGTAATTGTTAAACATTAGTGAAGTTATCATTGTGAGTTTTATGAGCCAATTACTAATAGTTTAAATTATCAAAATTCAGTTTACCTTAAACTAAAAATAAAGTGCAATAGTATTCGTATTATTATTCTACTAATCTTTATATAAAAGAAGCTTTTAGATAGACACTTGATTTAATTTAGATCTTTTGGTTCTAATTTTCTTACTTCTCCCCGTTCTTAAATAATTAAATTAACTACTAATGATATTATTTAATTTTTTTAAATTAAAATAGTTTTTAATAAATTAGGAAAGAAAATAATTGTATAAATGAAATCTCAAAAAAAATTATAAAATAATAATTTTTTTAAACATCAAAATTTTTAAAAATTTTACATTTTTATGTCAGTGTTTTTAAAACATAAATTATACATGAAAATAATTAACACTCAGAGTTAATAATAGAAAAGTTTTTAAAATGATATTAACAATTTGTTTTGGAATAAAATGTTTAATTAATTTTTAATTAAACAAAAAGTTTAAAAATAAAAGTCAAAAATTAATATCATTATTATATTACTTAGATTTCTCACTCAAATCATATTTTATTATAAAACATGATTTTATAATTAATTAATCTTTGTTGCTAGCTATTAAATATTTTATTTATTTAATTCATATAAAACACAAGATATAAGTGAAACACAAGATATAAGGACTGTAACTTCAAATGATATATACGTTATTTAATTCATTTCAATCATATTTTATTATAAAGTATTTTATTTATTTAATTCATATAAAACACAAGATATTTAATTCATAACCAAAGCATATAATATTAATATTAATAGTATTATATAGAGTCAGTGAAACACACAAAATGTGCAAGTGATTGACACGTTACGTTAGTTTACCCATGGCTAAAAATGACTTTTTAAATATTATAATAAAATAATTATTTTTAAACATATTTTATGTATTGCCCATTATTTCTAAAGAATGAGGTTTTAGTTAATTTGAAAATACGGTTGCAATATGGTTATACATTTTATTCAAAATTGATTTATGTCATATATAAAATATTTTTACTTATTTTATTTTTATAATGGTTTTCTTTTATTAACATAATGTTTTGTTAAATTCCAAAATTTATCGATGGAAGTTGTGATCCTAAATTGAATTAGAAAATGCTTTGGTACTTCTTAAAGCACATATTCACAACTTAACACGTGTTTTCTTAAATAACGTATATATCATTTGAAGTTACAGTCCTAAAGTGAACTAGAAAAGAAACTAAATGTTATCTAAGTATTGATATTCAAACCAAACAAATCCGCCGTAACAGAAGATCCCAACCCCAATTAACATAAACCCAAGACTTTGTTTCGGACAACTTTTCATCACAAATCCCCAAATCAAAGTAATGCATTATGTTTTATATACCGAATAAATTCTTACATCAATTTACAATAAAATTCCATTTACTAGTACATATACTACATTTTAACATCCAAGACAAATCTTATATTTGTTGTGAATAAGATAAATGTTAGGTTCATGATAAGTTTCTTGCATGAATTACCACTGATGCCTTTGAAGCACATTGGCAGTGACTAAGAGCATAAATCCATAACTAAACATGCTTGTGTACGTGAAAACAATCTTAAGATAAGTGGTCTTCTGGAAAGTTTTTCATGAAAACAAAAAATAAATTCATAAGCTCCTTCTAAGCATTAAGCAAAACGGACAATGTCCATTGATATGGGTAATATTTTTATGTTTTAATAAAAAGATAATATAATCCATTTAGAGTACATGTGTTTTCAATTACTACATTCTAACTATTAAAATAATTTAATAAATAAATAATCCTATTTACGAGTAAATAAAATAATTTTAAACAACTAGTGATTTTTGTCCCAACCTAATCCTGTTATATCTACAATATGAATTTCAAAACAAATACATAGCATAACTTAGTTGGCAACTTGGTCACGTGTTGTGTATCGACTTGACTAATTATAGGAGTAGTCATGATGGATTGCTAGGCCTACAATTTTGCTCAAAAACACTACTACAATTTCACAAGTTGACAAGTGGGGATCTAAGGTGATTTGATATTAAAATTTAGGTAATAGTTTATATATAAATTATAAATGCATTATAATAGTCGATATTAAGTGTTTTATTTTGCATGATTAGAGTATTATCAACTTATTTCCATCTCCATCCCCCTCGGAAAATGTATAAATTTCTTCATTTTCACTCATTTATATATTACAAATTACCAATTTTTCTATGCATAATAGTGTTGTATCTTATGCATAGGGAGTTTTTTTTTAAAAAAAAATTTTTTCACTTTTAACACAAAGTTTTTCATTTTTTACAATTAAACTTCTTAAATTGAACTTTGTTTACTCTTAGAGCATTCATATTAGTTTTTTTATCTTTATCCATATAATTACACTAAAAATCATTACATTTTTTATCTTATTTTTAATTAAATAATATTTTTTATACCCTTATCATTACTTTTTTTATCACTCCTCCACTCACAACCACTTTAAAAAATATTTAAAAATTTATAAAGATTGAATAATGATTCTTCAAATATACCAATCCACAATAACATTTTATCTCTCATTCACTCATAACCACTCAAAACATTTCATATAATATACCAAACACACTCACATACTTTTAAGGACTCCACTATGAGTGCTCTTAACCCAACACTTTTCATGTATTGCAATTTAATCTTACAACGTTTATATTTTCAACTTTATTCTTATATACTTTTCAAATTTTGTAAATCAGCGTTTTATATTACGTTCTAAGTTTTGCAAGTTAACACGTATAACATATATGTGTGATTCAATATTTTACGTTTCGTTCTAAATTTGGTAAATTAACACAACACAATGTGTGTGCTTGATTCAATATTTTTATGTTTATTTTCCCCTTTTGAAGAGTTCGCTACAACACACGAATCTTAGATTGACTTATTTATATTTTTCTATGTTTTACGTTTTGGTCTAAATTCTCCGTATCAACCCACCACCACGTCAGTGTTGGTGGTCGTTAGCGGTTGTGTGACATTTGTGTTATTAGGTACGGTTTTACGCTTCCGCCACAACACGAGAAGCTTAAGTCTAGTTCATTTTAATTTCCATCTCTAAAGTTTAAGAAGAACTAAATTGAATCCTCATATTTTTGGATTTACTCTTCATTCTGCATTCTTTTTTTCTCAGTAGTTTATTAGTGAAAAAAATATTTTTTTTATTATAAAGAAAGAATAAAGCAATAATATTTTATCATTTGTAGATAGAAATAGGAATAAGAAGTTAGGAGGTGCTCAAAGTTTAAAGAAAACTTTTAGTTAAATTATAAGAATAGAGAGAAGAAATATACTTTTAAAAAAGATAAATAAAATCATCAAATGCACTACATGTAATACAACTACTTGAGTCACGCCTGTGTATTCATGTTTTAGTATTTTGTAATTACAACAATTTATGGCTTTATAAATTTAAAATTCAAATAACACGTCATCTTACACGCTATACTACATCAGAAAACAAAATTAAGTCAACGTTAAAAAAAAGTTGTATACTCTATGCATTAACAAACTCTTTTATAAAAAAAAATGAAAACCCAACTCTTATTCTCTTCTTTATCAACCCTAACACGAACACACTCCTATTTTTTTTTGTGTGTGTTTCTTGTGAGGCATGCGTCCATAGCTGGATGGAGATAATAAAATCTAACATCTGAACAGTTAAACTTCATATATGTATATATTTGTGAAAATTGTAACCAAATTTTAATGATGTATTTATGCTATGATATCTTCATTGCCAAGAGGTAAATGAGTTAAAGATTAAAGTTGATTGGGAGTGACTAGAGACCAAGGGAAAGGATTATTATTATTTTTTTAACGTCGCAAGTACAAGTGTAAAATGATCTTTTCACATGAAAAGAGCTTTTTAAACCAAACATGACAAGCATACACCTAAAATAAATTGGCACAAGCAAGAGACTAAACACGTTTTATTTAAGAAAGAAACAACCATATCCGAATACAGATTTCCCTAAATAAACACCATTGGAATATTGACGGTGTTCACGTTATTTTATTGCACCACAAAGCCAAAATAAATAAATAAATAACATTTCCCCAATATAATTCAGTAACTTATTTCAACATAAAGGCATAAAAAAATAATACAACTTTATAACAAATTAAAAGAATCCATATAATCAATTTACAATGAGGTTACAGATTGTAAAACCCAATTCAAATGAGCTATTGGAGATTTGGGTACTGTTTCTTTTTGTTAATTGCTAATTTGCTATTGATGACAACACCATTCTAACCAATTAACTCCCAACCATCTGTACAACAAATCTCAACAAGGCAAAATCAGGGTAAATTGGTATTTTTTTTCTCCTTTTTGGACATCTTGAGGGGGAAATTATGACAGAACCTGTTGAAATAATTCATCTGTATGCTGCTCTAAGTTTGTTCAAAAACTGCAAAGTTTCACTGTAAGAAGGATCGCTTCGACTAATTGGCTTGCACGAATTCACATGATCGGTCGACTCCAACACCTACAAAAATTCAAAAATCACACAAAAAGAGCGAAACTGATTACGTTTTAAGGACTAACATGAATCCGAATGGTAAAATGAAGATATTTTTATGTGATATCCAGCCTCTCATACCAGCCACCTTTCCCAACTGAAAGTTCACATTGTTTTTGGTTACCTAGTGAGGACTTCCCACAAGTCAGTCGTCTTGCCTAGGATGCTTAGTGTGGAGTTCTCTCACGCACAACTTACCCACCAAAAACGTATTGGTGGTATTTGAGGCCGGACATTTCCTACCAACCTAGAATCTATTTGTCCACAACTGATGTGGGATTCGCCTGGCATGTTATATGTTAACTAGTGATTTCCAGAAATGTAAACTTACAACAAGTTCGCCAAATCCAGGATAAGCAGATTCAATCGGAACTATTTCCAATCGAAAGGCCCATCCCCCATAGCCTTCAACTATCGGAGTTACTTTAGTCTGTAAAATATTTATTAGCCAATTAGAAAATGCATACAGATATACAATGTTCTTATGCATATAATGCAGCTCAAAGGATTAAAAATGTGATGAACATGGAAGTAGTGGTAATACCTCACAAAAACTAAGAACATCAAGTGATCCTTTTTTATGCAGATCACGAATGAAGTCATTAAGCTCCACTAATCTTGTAGACCCACTTCTCAACTCTCCTATCTGACCAAAAAATATCCGTAATAACATAAGAACAAATTAATATCATTGTCAAAGCAAGACAGTTGGTCTTCACTAGAGGTGAAAATTTGTGGTTTTTCTCTAAATATATGAATTCTTTTTGTAGAAAATTGTTCTCAAATCTGATTACAACTATTAATACTACTCAATAATAAGCTAACTTCTTAATTTTGACCCAACAAAGATAATAAATAACCCGAAGTGACCTGTTCATATGTAAACAGGCCAAAGTTGTGGGGTAGACCTACAAATAAGGGAGAATAAAAATGCTTACCGATGGTGCAGGGCGAAGCACATAACCCATTCTCCAGGGCATATCTGCAAGTTTACTACCAAAGTGTGGGCAACTGTAAAACACCTAAGACCCGAGAGAGATAAGTTCATTAATAAACATTTATCAGAAGTGATAACTTGTACATGCAAACATTAACAAGCTTTTTTTACTGAAACATACCACACCAACAGTGTTTTTTACAAGATTGCCTCTGTTTTCTGCACTTGCCTGGTGTAGCATCTGCTTCACAACCAATCCCCCCATGCTGCATATGTTACTTTTTCAACTTAATAACAAACTAAACCGAGAAAATTTAGAACTTATTTTCTCTTTTTTTTACTTGCATTTTTCTTCCTTCTAAGGGTCTTGGTGGGTGGTGGTGGTTTTGCTTTATGCCTTATTGTTTTCATGTTTAATTCTAATCTTCAGAAGAGTCATATATCAGCAGTTGTGTACTTATCTCTTCTACCACCATGTGTTAGTAGAATTATGAATTACCCTCAATTTATGGATAATGTTACATACCCTCCTCTGAATAATATCAAATTTACTTGACAAGAAAACATAACATCATATACATCTGTATTCGCATTTATCACATAAATGCCCTTCATTTATGTAAAGATTTTGGTTACAAGAGTTTGAAGAGTAAGAAGGGCATAATAGTCATGTACAATTTGTACTTAATAAAATGTATAAAAATGAAATTTTAAGCATTCCAAAAAGGTATATTTTATATAAATTCTTTTGGTTCGATAGCATATGATATTATGCATGCTTTTAGGGGTATATATGAAATTGTCCCACTAATTTATCATCTAAATTCTTTAATATATAGTGCTTCACATAGGTCAATGACAAACAGCTAACATATGATCTTATTGCAACTAGATATGATCCGTGATGATTTTAATTTATAATTTAATACAAACCTATGTGTTACAAATACAACTGGTCGGTCTCCAATTCGCGCAGCAATTAACTTTTCCAACAGCATGGAGCTAACTTCCTGCAGATATCAAATTCAGGCTTACAATGCTAATCAGCACTTGATAATATGTCAATTAAAGAAAAAACAGACTAAAAAACTAAAACCTGGAGAGGCAAGCTTGAACCAGACCATTGAGTAAGATTTGTCTACAAAAAAATATTAATAAAAAGTAGGTCATCATCAATATTCATCATGTTGGTACAAAAGCAAAATGCACATTAAAACCACAGATTTATGATCACAAACCTTGTACTTAAGACTAAATAAACGACCATGTGGGAAGTCAGCTGAAAGCCACTCTCCGGGCCAAAAGGTTCCTTCTTTTCCTGCCTCTTCATCAATCTTTTCAACAAGCCCAGATTTAGATGATGACTTGCACTCAGATAATCGCCAAGTTTTATACGGGCCACCACGCAACCCATGAACAAATATAACATCAAGTGAAGGATCTGCCAATCGATTCTCCAACCTATTGTCAGAAGTAGGGCTGATGTCATCACTTACATCAATCTGATTTTCCTTTTCTATTGATGTATGCCCTTCTTTTGGATATTTCCAGTGAGGCGAACCCGGGTTTATTAAAAAAATCATCTCCGTATAACGAGCACACCGATTATTCTTATCTCCGGAATTATCATCATCGCAAAATATATTTAATAATGTTGCTCGAGCATAGCTTTGAGTTTTAAGATCATTATTTCCTGAAATCTTTCCATTTGCAAATTCTTCAAGCCACTTACACCACTCTTTATCATCCCTAATCAACTTTTTGACTTTTGGATGAACTGAGAGCAAGGTCAACAATCGAGCTGCGTGTCTTCGGACGTGAGCCACAGGTGGAACACGGACACTAGATGGGTCACGAGCATCTTGAACCAAAGACTCACCATGAACAATTACAGAATTATCCCTAGGTTCCATGTCTCTTGATGCATCATATGCCTCAATTGCTGCTAGTCTCTCATAATCGTCTTTTAATAAAAACCGACGCAATAAAGAAACTACACCATAATCGATTATTTTATTTTGACAAAATAGGTCATCACTGCAAATCTCTGTCATAGCTTTGATCCCTTTCAGAGTTGCTACTGCAGAATCCGCAGCGTTCATTTTAGGCATGTTGTCCTTCTTTAGATTTCTGTAAGTCCCAATAAAGGGTTCTAGGCAGAGAAAATCTGCCAAAGGAGTCAAGTCGCCATTAATAGACTCTGCTCCCAGTTGATTTAAAGCTAAATTAACCACAGCATTAGCCAATAGGTTAACACTTTGACTTCCAGCCAGTATATTTGATTGATCGATTTGAGTCTGCAAGAATTACGTATCGTCGTAATTACCAAATTTGACAATAATACTAGGTGGAAATTTCGACCTATTTACTTATGAATGGATTAATTTGGGTTATAATCTCTTTCTGACAGTTCAAATGGGTTGAAAATCACCCTAAATATATTTTTAATGAATAGAACCTAAATCATTTTGTTCAAAAACTACACTATTACTGAAATAATACAATTTTGGTAATCACTAATGTTCATAGAAAAAAAACTTGGACAAAAAGTGGTTCATATCAACCCAACCTGACTCGTTAAGACTATAAAATTAAAGGGAACATGTTAAATGGGTCGAAAGTTGCCCAAAGTTAAGTTTTAAGCATTATGCCTCTGGGATCATTTTATGATAGAAATCCATTAATATTGAAATAAGATTAATAATGTTATCACCACATGTTAACAACAAAATGGACTTGCTCAGTAACAAGAAATGAACCATTTTGGACAAACCTGTAACCCAACTTGTCCATCCCACCCATTTTTGTCACCTATATTTAAAATGAATAAAGCTACAAACCTTCACTTTGTCCCTAGGCTGAGCATTCCCTTTAAGAGATAACTTTCTTGATTTCAGAATGTCAGAAAGCATAATAGCTAACCAACCTTGAGAAATCGGTATGGAAGATGGCCCATAATCTTCACAAATTCTAGAAAGTATAGTTATAGCAGATGATCTAATGACATCAGATGAATTCTCCCTAAATACCCAAGGGAGCAGAATGCAAGACCACTTTTGTCCTTCCTCAAGAGACAAACATAAGTCTCCTGAACAAAGTAATTCCAAACCTTTAGCTAATGACTCTTGTACAGAATTGTGATCCATTGTCTGTTTAGCAGTTTCCCTCATTAAATCAAGACCTTTTTCCACAACTACCTTTCGAGCCCGCAGGCTTCTCTCTATAGATGATAAAAAAGCAATCAAAGCGACCTGAGTCAACGAGATATCACCGACTTTGCTCGCTTGTGAAACAGTTTTAAGAAGGCTTGAACTCCAATCAGAAATATAATCATTTATGGGAAGATTTTCGTCTTCTAATAATAAACGGGCCACTAAACTTGCATGCCATTTTACGGATCTCTCAGGGGCTACTAAAGCCGACATGACAGCATGTCCATCTCGATCAAGTTCTTGGATATGGGATCTATTTACATCTGATGCCATTGCCCAATTAGCTAAAGCCCATGTGGCAAAAGGAACAGCAACATGTTGAGAATGCAAATCATCCCACAATCCAGGGATGACAACTGAAGAATTATCATTTAATTTGTTAAATTTAAGAGATTTTGAGGTAGATTTATAAGATTTTTCTAACTCCATTGTTGACCCATTACTTCTAGAAAGACCTACAACGGTTGTGCCGCCAAGGACTTTCATTCCAATTCCTTTTAGTCCGGGTCCGCCATCATCATCCTCTTGCTCGCCACCTGGTGGGTCATCCATGTGCATGCCACCTTCTTCAATGACTTCAAGTGTGGCTGCAATATCTCGCATTGCAGCTGTACCAGATAGTGTGGGTGTAAGACGGATCATGTCTACATCATCACAGTTGGACGTAACGATATCCATTATTGCTGCAACAAGCATGCTTCTACCTTTTGAAGGATCAGAAAAATCTACCGAATTGCGCCTTGGTTGCTGCTTTCACAAAAATGCTATATCAATACAATAAAAATTATTTTGGAGAAACTTATATGTATAAGAAAGTTAATAATAAAATCTAACTCAATTCATGCCTGTTGTTTTTAAGGCATATGTTTACAGCAGGTGTTTTCTAGTTAAACAGACAAAGAAACTTAACAAAAAAGCATAATGAAATTATTTAACTCATATAAAAAACCCATCAAAACACTCAACAGGTTAAAAAACTCTATTCGGATGTCCTATTCTACAAGCACAAACAAAACCCTAGAAATATTGAACAGATGGAAGAACCAACAGGTTGGAAAAATAAGATGAAGAAAAGACCATGAAGTTATACAATAAGATAAATCAATCATAAACAAAAGATCAGATGGGTCTTGAATGAAAACCATTGGTGTGAAGAACAATACATAAGGCAAATTGAAGAAAGTTAAACATATAAATCTAAAGTAATACTAATTTTACTACATGAGGAAACCTAAATTGGTTAGAAATTTGAATTTCCTAAATGCATTTGGCTATTTCAGCTTTCATCTTTGCTATGCCTACACAGGGTAATAAATTTGGGTCTCCTAAGGTAGCACAATTTTGAGGCTAGCCACTAAACGTCCACAAATGTAACCAGTTCACAAAAAGCCCCCAAATATATTTCAGTATATTACCACAACATCATCTCTTGTCCAAACATTCTCTTTTACACAATTAAAGAGAAAACAAAATCACCAAGTGTTCTTCCACAAGCCCTTATTTGTGGTGAAGGCTTACATTGAGTAAAAAAACTGCATGGTGGGAGGTGTAAACTCCACCTCCCTTAAACCTTAGTGATCATACTATAGCATATCAAGTGTTAATTTTGCATTGAAATGCAGGATGAAAATGACTATTACAATGAATTCAGATTATATTGAAGTACAACAATGATTTCACATCTTTGAAGTACTAGGTTGGCCAATTTTTTATTTAATAGATCATTGGTCATACTTTGTAAATGGCTATTACAATGATTCAGATTAAGAAGGATATTGAAGTACAACAATGATTTCACACCTTTGAAGTACTAAGGCCAGCCATTTCTTATTTAATAGATCGTTGGTCATATTTTGTATGCCATCAATAATGGCAAATTGGCAATTGTGTTGTTAGTTGTGCACACTTAGCACTTTCGCGGGGGCTTATTAAAAAATTTCTACTATCATTTTATATTCCTTGAATAACAAGGATTGAGTAGATTCGTTTTAAGGAAAATCGCCTGAATGGTCACTTTGACCAACAAATTTACCTAAAGAATTTTTGAGGAAAAATCAAAGACCCTTAATGAAAGTTACGCATCAACGCAAAAAGACCAACCAAACTAATACCACACATGGCCCCAAAAACATAAATCAGGCATTTTAGCCCCCACTCCATGAAAATCACTCTTTTAAGGTCAGTTACGGAGTAAATTACACAGCCAAGGGATGGAACCAATCAAGTGATGTCACATTTCTGCATAACTTACGCTAGGAAGTAACCCAAAAAGTGCGATTTCGTGGAAAGGATGACACAAAGCATTTTTACATTTTTTGGCCACATGCCATATTCTGGTCGTCTCTAAATTGCCTTATAACTTCTACGAAGGGTTGAAAAGGGTAAATCTTTTCGCAATTTAGTCAAAGGGCCCTTTAGGTAATTTGTTTGTTCAAAGTGCACACTCACATAATTACTCCTATATTTAAACTCCCACACATTTAAACACCCATATCAAGTATCAACAGAACACTTGACTATACCATTAAATTAACACTTGCCATGCCATTTAATTAGTGGGAACGACATGTACCATGTACAAACTACAAAGTGTACAGAGATAGACAGATAGTAATCTTGAGCTAGGAATTCAATTGAAAACCAACAATTGCAATGTGCAAGTGTGTAACCCTTAATCCCTATCAATCTATCACAATGAAATTATAAAGATCTCTACATATCATGAAAGCCAAACTAACACACGAAGCATAAATCACAATTCACCTAGTATAGCTAACAAACTAAGGCTCATTCAACAATCCAACATTTAAGAAGATAGATAGTTCACATTTCTACACGTTATTACTCTTACAATTGCTAAAACAAGGTAATAACAAATTAACAACTCAAAATACCTTTTTAGATTGATGAGGTTGAGCAAAGAATATGAACCTGAGAAGATTAGGAACCGCATGAGGCCTCCCCAGAACCGCCTCACACACATTCGCATCAGCAATCAAGTACGCCAAAGCCCTAGCTGCCTCCGCCTGAGTCCCATAACTCCCTCCTCCGCTCAACGCCACCGACTCCAACAACCAGTCCACCACCACACCACCGCCAGCACCAACAATCGCCGCCCTCCGGCTCTCATTCGCCGCCACAATATCCGCCAACAGCGCCGCAACCCTAGCCTCAAACCCTGACCTAACCTCATGGTTCGCCGATGACAACACCGACCGAAGCGACTTCCACAAAACCGACGCCGCGACGCCTGTGTGCTTCATTGTAGTCACGACTCTCGTCAACGACTCTTTTGATCGGTCGATCGCGTGGTTGAGATCGTTGAATAGATGATTGTTGGAGTGATGTTCGTCGCTAGTTTCAGTTTCGTCGGATAATAGTATGTAGGAAGCAGCAAAAACAACTGCTGTGGTGGAGAGTATGGTGGCGGATAAGGCGAAGGGGGAGGTGCGGGATGGAGGAGATAAGGATGTGGGGCGGAGGCGGTGGAGCACCGGAAGTGGTGGTGGTGGTGGTGGCGGAAGGGCATTTTGGGAATTGTCGAGGTTGTTTGTGTTTGTGGAGTTGTGATCGGAGTTGTTGGTGGAGATGAATCGGCGGTGGCGGTGGCGGTGGCGGTGGCGATGGTGGTGGCGGTTGACGGTGGTTGTGGTGGTGGAGATACGACGGAGCATTATAGGGAGAGAAGAAAAAGGGGGAATCTGCGGTAAATCTGGAAATGAGACGGTATATGGAGATGTTGCGATGGAGTCGGTTTTCGTCACGATATCGATTTTCTCCGAGTTACACTTATCGTCCTTCAACGTTAAGATCATTACACCATGCGGTTTGTCGAGCGAAAAGCAGAAAATGGACCGGTGTGTTGGTTCCTGTTCGTACGGTTGAATCGGCTGGTCCGGTCTGGTTTTCATACCATTGGTTGTGAGAATGGACATTAATTTTTATGACTATTTGGAAAGGAAGACAGCTAGATCATAACCTTTAATGTTAAAAACGTAGATGATTTGATGGTAGCCTTCAAATCAAAACCAGTCTTTTTAAAAACGTTCGTGTATACTTGGGGGCTATAGTTTAGATGTACTATTTCCTAAATGACTAGGACTAGCCTTCATATCAATGCTTACCAATTTGAGAACATCATATATATTTAGATGTTATAAAAGGGTGTCTACGTAATGTGGCGAGACGACATTTTATCGTCCAACAAATATGTTTGGAAAATCCAGTAGATATGTGTATAAAGTTTATACCTGGTGTGAAGTTCAAGTTTTGCTTGGATGCATTTGGGAGTTGGTTAAAATCTTGTTTTGGATTTTAAGGTGGAGATTGTGAAGTATTATAAGCCAAAACAAGTTATTACTTCCGAAGTTAAGTTTCTTCCGAAACTTAACATAGTTCTTCCGAAGCTAAGTTGATATCTTCCGAATGTTGTGTTTGCTTCGGAAGGGATTATAAGTGTACTTTGGATATCTTCCGAAGTATGTATATCTTCCGAAGGGTTATTTCTGTTCGAAAGATTTAGTTTAGGGTCCTTAGTGTAAATTCTTAATATTTGTTGAGTGTTTTTTTATAGTTAGTTAAACGCTATAAATAAGGATACGATGTAATCGGTGAGGTATCCAAAATCAATAACAGTTCACAATTCCATTCTTTCTTGAATCATCTTTGTATTGAATTGTTCTAATTTCATGTTCATATTCTCAATTACTTTAACATGTTGTATGTGTCTGTTACATATTACATGATGTTTGTGTCATTATGTTTTTCTAACATTTGGAACCAGAGGTCTCATTGAAAATAACTTTTTTATCCTGTAATATAGAGTAAAGATTTTACCCCACTCTACCCCTTTCAATTGTTACATAGTCAGACTATGCGTGAGATATATTAGGTTTGTTTCTTAGTTTATTCGTAATGTGCCATGCTTTTAGTTTTTAACATACGTATTTATACTAATAAATCTCTTTACTAATAAATAAAAACACTTTTCATCATTTTAAATCATCTAATATTTAGTTTTTCCGCATCACTCACCTCTAAATTAATAAGTGTATTAAAAATTATTTTTTATATATTATTAGACATTTAACTATGGATAATATAATAGCTATCCATTAATAAAAATCCATTTAAATTATGAATAAAAGGAAGTAACGGGTTGACACCCAATCATGATGCAGTTTAATTTGGTGTAATTTTAAAAGTAAAGTAGTTGTCGTTTAAAAGAATCTAATAATGGATAATTATAATAGCATTAATCAAATGAATTTAATATGAAACTAGAATTTGAACCCGCACATTGTTGCGGGGTTTTCTTTATAACTTGCCCGCGTTAGCTCATACATAATATAGAACTAATGTTCTACGAAATCCTAACACCTAGTATCAACAATGCAACTTCCTGAAACAATGAACATTTTCCCAAATTTTCATCCTGCAAACCATAATTCTTCCAAACAATGTCACCATCTAAAACGATCATTTAAACTCGAGTACATTTTGAGCTAACCCCATCCTGACCGGAACCAAATTAATACTATTTTTTTGGCATGCTTTGACCCAAATTTGTTTTGACCCGTCACCCACCTTTTTGCGGGGTTAATTCCATTTGAACTTATGTTTTTCTCACAAAATCATATCTAAATTTCCACCACAACCATAAAATATTAAAAAGCTAATATCTATACTACTATATAATACATCTCTTTGGATAGAGATGTAATTTTGCCAAAAATACAAGTTTTAAAGCAACATGTACAAAAGAGTGCATCACATTTAAGAGGGGTAGAATAGGGATTTGATTAAAATTTTAAGACACTTTAAGGGTAATATGATAAATTTATCCATTAAATTTAATAAAACTTGACATTTTTGCCCTTGTCTTTTTCATGTATTTAATAAACATTATTAATATATTATTTTAATAATATGATATTATTTAATTCACTTCATTAAATTTTATTTTATTTATGATACTATAAATTGACATTTAAATTTATATTTACTAAT
>BJCM01210007.1:0-35783 GCA_018326385.1 Flaveria bidentis | reverse complement strand
GGTTTCAAAATTGTCATATGACCCCTAACATTTCATTTTTATATCCATTTGTATCCAAAAGCCTAACACCGTTAGTTTTTCCGTTAATTCTTTTATAAAAAGACTAAAATGCCCCTAAGAATTAAAAATAAAAATAAAATTGTGAGCCACCTATATCTTCTTCTTTCACAATCAACTTGCAAATGATACAACTACCCACATTTTCCTCTTTTTCTTCTTCTCACTACATCCACCCACACCCATCGACACCACCATCCACCACCCATTGATGCCACCACCAAACCATCTTCTTACTCTTTTCTTTACATCCACCATCACCCACCAACACCCACCGATTATTGGTGAAACCATCCATCAACACCATGAGCACCACAACCCAACTCCACCACAACCTCCCCTCACCACCACAACAGTCGTCACCCACCATCAACCAGACCTGCTACAAACACTAATTACCACCGTTTTAAGCCTCCATTCCTTCTCAGATCTGTAATTTCAAGTCTTTTCTAGTGATGTGGTTGTGGTGGTGTTGATGGGAGCTGTTGTGGTGGCGATTGACAACTAGGTAGTAGGGATGGGGCGGCGAGATTGTAAACCGGAGCTGTAAAGCGGAGTCGCTGGAGCGGAGTCGCCGGAGCGACGGTGGTGGTGGTGGTGGTGCGAACACCAGCTACGGCACCCCTTCTTCGACGTACTCTGTCGCCCCTGTGGCGATTCTTTTCTAGTAATTTCAAGTCTTTTCTCAGATCTGTAAAGCGGAGTCGCCGGAGCGACGATGGTGGTGGTGGTGGTGCGAACACTAGCTCCGACACCCCTTCTCCGACGTACTCCGTCGCCCCTGTGGCGATGATTGAGTCGGCGAGAATTCCGGCGAATGTGAACAGCGGTGGAGACGGGTTACCGCCCAAATCGATGTTACCGTATCAGATGTTACCGCCGATGACCCGCCGGGACTTCGTCGGAGACCGCCCTTCATCATCACAAAATTAGGTTGTGGCGGTGGTGACGGGACTGTTGTGGTCGCGATCGGGTGGTTGTGGCGGGGGTGACGGGGCTGTTGTGGTGGTGGTGATGGGGGTGGTTGTGGTGGTGGTGATTTGAAGAAGATGATGTTGATGGATAGGACCCACAAGGTTTTTTATGTGTGTTTTAATTTTAAGGGTAGTTTAATCATTTTAATAATAATTTTAACAGAAACATTAACAGTGTTACTCATTCGAACTTAAATAGAGATAAAAATGAAACGTATAGACTCAAATGAAGATAACATGAAACGTCAGGGGCCGGATGACAATTTTGAAACCGCAGGGATGCAAGTGGTTAAAATAAACAAACGTCAGGGATGCAAATGGTAATTTATTCAAAAATTTATGAACGGCCTAATTATAACAATTTTAAATCTTTGTAACATTTCTACAAAGTCATCGGTAAAAAAAGTCCATATAAGATGGTGACAGATTTGAGATGTATATTATTTATTGACCGTAAAATCATGCCATATACTTGTCAGGTGAGTAGTGTTCGTTGATGCCTAGGTATAATCGTTCATTTATTAAATTTATTCTGGAATTTCAAATACATTCTTGCCATTTCAATTTGCCATATTGATATCTATACATTTTGGCGAACAACAAATCTTTAACAACTAATTACACATTAAAATTATGTTCCTACTCTAACAACAAATCTTTTAAACTTCTTTTTGAAGTTTTCTTTTCGAACTGGTGCATATCTATAGGTGAATTTAAAGACAAACAAGCAGACAATCTTGTAATGTTTCACCACTTCATTATTTCATAACGATCATATCCACATGTAGAATGTTATTTTCTTATGACCGTTTTGTTATGCACTATAAGATGCAACATTTTTACTTCAGTTCATGTTTGACGACTTTTATTATGAAATAATTACAAAGATTTGAAATATTCTTCAGTAAAAAGGATATGAGACTATTTGGTTAATTTGGTTCAATGGGACAAATTCTTCCTCACATAGCATTGGTACTTAATGTCTGATGTGACCCTTATAATTCTTCCCTTGATGGTACACACTCATATTTCCATAAAAAGTCAAAGCATCAAGATATCTCACAATTGACATAAAATGGCACCAAATGTTACTTCCATATAGCAAGAGTTTCGCTATATGTACAGGCATGGTTGTAAGTCATAACACGAAAAATGACAATCATAAAAAAAGCTCCTGTATCATGTAAAACCAGACTGTACCGTAACATTTGAAGGTTTTTTTACCAAGTTGACACCACAAACTGGTGTTGGTGGCAGTAACTACTCATATCCTCTAAATTAACAGGAACATTATTTCTTGTTAATGTTACAATTCCAAACGTTAACCAAATTGTGTCAAGCATTTGTAAGGAACATAAGTACTGATATAGACGAGAACATAACCAGATGCTTGAGAGAAGACAGTTTCATCTGATCCATTCACTCATTCAGTCGGTGTGTTGGGCCTGTTGGCATGTCTGTAGACAGTTTTCAAGTTAAATTCGATATTGTTATATTAATAAAGATTATGGCAAAAGTCAAAATCATGAATCGAACATAAATTTGAATACCAAGCTTCTAGAGGTGACAAAATCAACAGGTCAAGTACAGAGTCAAAGACGTTTAGTTTTTTTTAAGACGGTTGAAACGATTCTGGTCAGGATCGATTCAACACATTATACAACCACCACTGAACAACATAAACCTGTAACCAACTTTTCAAGTAATTTATCTTTATTTTTTAACTATAGCATTAGTCTCCATCCCATTTATGCATTTTATTTGGTTGTTTCTGTGTTGCATATGTGTTGAGGGAACTCTCATTTGAGTTCTTCAAAGATATTATCTTGGATAAGGTGAAAACTTTTGATTTGGCTTTAAACAACTATGCCGAAATAGGCAAACTAATAAAGGCCAAATTTATTTATATTTTTATTGCTTCAATTATTTGTAATGAATATAGAAATATGATGTTAAAAAACTCTTACTAAGTTCCACACATATGTCCTGAAGTTATAGAATTTGTATAAAGTAAGATCCCTTGTAACCATAAGTTAATAAAACTTTGGTGTAAATACACTGAGAGTTTCATTTAACACTATAAATTGTTTGCACAACTTCATCACAACATGGATTTTTTAACCCACAAGTCAGCAAGAACCGCTAACTGTTAGGTACTAAAAATGTATATGAATTATGAAAAGCTATGAAATTACTACTTCATAACATTTTACTGTTTCATACTTTCATTTAAATCTTTTTTCACATGGCAGGCCGACCCGTTTACACAAAAAGGTCTTAGTGATCCAACTACTATATGCAAAAAGTAAAAGAAGAAATATGAAGAAAGATAAGCTGATTGCATTTTGTGTTTTTGTATCATTTTGAATAAGTGTATATTGATCCACTAATCTCCACATTTTACCAAAGCCAATCGATCAGATCCTACACATTTATGCAAGCTAACTCCAAACCAAATATTTTTAATAAACTATGAACTGTTTGTGGCAAGATATACCATAATAAACTTCATCAAACACTTCCAAAATAGAACTTACCACTTTATATAAAAACAAGCAAGCCTTATTTAGAAGCAGGTATTCTCTTCAGTCCTTCGGCTTCCAGAAATTTGCTCAAATTCTTGTCTTCTAGATGTTTCTGAAACATAAGATAGAAAAAATAAAAAGAGAGCATACGAAACTATCAGTTAAGACTCGTGTCATATGCCATCTCTACATATACATGTTTCTCACTTTCTCGTTTCTGGTCTTTTAACTATTCCCTTTATTAGATGCACGAATTCTCTAAAGTTGGAAGCTTCGACGAATAAAGAAATTTCGGGACACATTAGTATGCTAAATGTAGAAATACTATATCCATACAGAACACAAAGCATGTTACTTCTTCTTGAAGTGCTCATGATTTCATATCAAACTAGATATATTATATACACACATCAGAATCAGCAATACAATGAATTTGATTATGAATGGGGTCAAACGAACACCAAAACTGATAAGATGCATTAAGTTTTATGTTCCCTTACAATGTTAATTGTTAATGGGAGACAAATCAAAGGAATTAACTTTGAATTCAAGTGAGCTTACAGATAAACAATCTTTGTACTTTTCCCACTCAGAAACGCATTCTTCTTTATCCCAGTGTCCCTTCAAGAACTTCTCTGAATACCACCTATATACATATTAAAACACATATGTTCGTGCGAATGATTCTAGGGTTTTTCACACCGAAACACACAAAATAAAGGGATTTTGGTTGAGGGTTATTTATGAAAGGACCTGTTGAAGCAGTTATGATAAGCAGTTCTGAGATCGGCACACGGAGATGTGGTTGTTGATGAAGAAGACGAATTTCGTCTATCTCTTATGAATCCCATGTAAACTGTTTCAAATTAGGGCAAGTGTGTTCAAATCGGTGAGGATTGAAGAACAAATTTAGGGTTTAACATAAGGGGGTGGGTTGATTTGGGGAGAAATTGAAGCACTTCTCTTTGTACCCAAGTAATGACTAAATGTTGAAGAAAGACGATTCGATTTCAATATCTTTCTTCGATTTTAGTCTACATTCAAAACCAAAAAGTAATATTTCTATTTTTAGGTTTTAAAAACTGTTTGGTCTAGGTTTTTTGGTTTTTAGTTTTTGATTTTTATTTTGGTTTTGATTTTTCTAGTTTTTAAATTGGTTTAAGGTAATGAATTTAAGCTAAAACTTTAGACTTACTTAAGTTCATTGATTTTAAACATAATCTATATATTATTGATTACTTAACAATAAAAGTAATTACAATTAATAAAATATAATAACATAAAATTCAATAAAACAAATTAATCTACCAAACAAAAAAGTTTAAATATTATTCTAGAAACCTATATATATATATCTATTTTAGATAGCATAAGTTAATTAAATGGGATGTTTGAGAGAATCTAAATTAACATTTTAATAGTTCAGATGTCTAAATGATTCAACACGTAATGGTTCAGACTGTTTGTTTCGTAAAAAAATGTCTAAATGGTTCAGACATTTGTCTCTAAATGGTTAATTATTATACAAATGCTAAATGATTAAGAAGTCTAATACTGAATCGCTAAGACTTTTTATTTGAATTGGTAAAACATTTGTCTTTGAATAATTAAGCGATATATAAGCTTTTAAGGGTTCGTACATCTTAATGGTTTAGCACTTAATGATTCAGACATCTTATTGGTTCAGCACTTAATCATTGCCCCTAAGTAATTTATAAGTCAGTCATGTTTATAAGTGTATGAATACATCTCTAAATTTACAAGTTCGTTTTTATGGTTCGGTTCGGTTTTTGTTACAAGCAAAACCAAAACTGAAAAAAAAAACAGGTTTTTAAAAATTTATCAAACCAAATCGTTGGTTTCTTATTAGTTTCGGTTATTTCGGTTGCGGTTCGGCTATTTCAGTTTCTTACACACCTCAATATTTTTGTCATTCGTAAAATAATTTGTTTAGAATATTAATGAAGAAACATCAAACATTTGTTTGCTTTAACAAGCAAATACCGTGAAGTATTTGTTTGTTTGTGTTCACTCGTTTTTTACAATTAAAGTCAAACTCAAAAAGACAAGCCGATACCAACAAGTATTCGTTTGTTCGTGTTTACTCGTTTGTTCGCGTACACTCAATTTGTTCGGTAATAGTCAAACTTAAAGAGACGTACATGTGTTCATTAGGTTCGTTTACGAGAAATAGCTTTTCAAGAATAGTTGTTGTTTACATTCTAAGTATATAATTGAGTAATAACATTAAATTACAAACTACCTTGCTATAAGGGTTTTGGAGAAAATGCTAACAAAACTAATTTCACATTTTCATATTCTTCTATTATCTTTCCAAATTGAGCGTATTCAAATGGTTTCAAGAGGGTTAAAAGATAAAACATATAAGCGAAAACCAAAGGGTCAAAAAGGTCTCCGAGTCCCCAGTAACCTTAAGTTGTCTTTTTTATTTATAAAAATTAATTCTTTTAAGAAAAAAATTGATTGGACTGCTAAGTTGTAGTCGGTAAAAAAAACAATCTTACGACGAGACTCCAACAAAAAATGATGACACTCCAAAAAAACTGTTATTTAAACATTGAAAACACAAGTGAAAATTGTAGCTATATGTGAACAAGTTATAGAAGCCAAACTGTGGAGTCATGTGAACAACAATTTATAAAATGACACAAGACATAACATTAGATCAAGAAAAGTAATAGGCAAATAGTTCATAGCTACTAAAGATCATTTCCTGCCAAAGACTCACACAATAATAATGATACAGTCAGAAACATCCAGAAAATTCTAGAAACTGCCACAAGAGAAGGCAAGTTGTTGACTTGTCAACCTGGGCAAACATAACAACACACAGCATAACCACAGCCCTAGTTATCAGATGCTAGTTTCACCCTCACTTAGGGCTTGTTTATACACTACTGTACACTATATAATGTTGTTTTTCAACTGCACACTTTTCCAGAGTTCTTTTTACCAAATCCAGAGTGACATAAGGTGAATGGTCCATACTGCCCTCAAATCTTGATTTGGTAGAATGAGTTCTTAAGGAAAGGGGCTGCTTTTTTTAAGGCAAATGTAGGGGTAGCTGTGGGAAGTTCCCATTGGCAAGAACCTGGTTTATAATAAGCAAGTTATGCCTTTGATCCCATGGCTACCTTTATTATTAAGGCAGCATTGAGTCATCAACTGCTGTCAGCATCTGTATGTCGGATTCTTTGGTTGCTGATTTTGTTGTGTAATCCATCTTCAGTTCACCTGCTGTTATGTCAAGAAACAGTCTTTATGTAATTAGAGAGCACAACAAAGGCCGAAACGGTCTTCTGTGCGATTGTGAACGGTCATGGCCCGTGGGTAAAAGTTACAAGATTGGTGGGTTAGTTAACAATGGATTAGGTTGACATCAACACTTTTTGTTAAAAAAAGGTCCATGTTTTTTGTGAACAGAAGTTTTGTTAGATGTGAATATGTGATTACAGAAATTATGTTATTTAAATGTTAAAGGCCTTATATCTTAAACATACGTTGCATGATTTTCAACCCATTTGACCTCATCTATTTCCCTTTTAGCAATTTTTTTTCATTTTATTCATTTGACCCTTTGGGGATAAAACATCACCTCGATCATTCATAAGTAGATGGGTCAAATTTGCTACCTTTAGTCATAGTTTTTACGGAAATACCCGTATATTTTCAAAAAACTATAAGAACTTTTAATTTTCAACTTAAGTAGATGGGTCTCTTTGGAAGCGGTCTCTCTACCTAACAAGATAGAGGTATGACTCGCCTACACCTACCCTCCCCAGACCCTGCTCTCGAGTGGGATATACTGGGTTTGTTTGTTTGTTTGTTTGTTTTAAGTTGCTTACCATATAAAGCATCACTGGATGCACTCCGCATGAGATCTAGTCAAAGTAAAACAAGAATTAGTGAAGATACAACATAAAAACAATAATCAATTCATCCCCTTGTAATTTTATTGTTCCACTACTGTCAATTAAGTTACCAGGATTATCACGCAGTGCCTTTACAGCATCAAAGTTCTTGTACGTATAGCCAACGAAATTCAAGTCCTTAGGATTTAACTGCTGCTGTATAATAATAATGATGAGAATACAAGTATTACAACAAAACCAGCAAAAGCAATATTAGGAGTTGATCAGGCGGGTTGGGTAATTGTTCAACGGGGTTGAAATGGGATGTGTGAGATATGTGATAGGTTGGATTAACCCGCAAAATGTTTTTGTCCATACTTATAAATAGGTATATATGACTACAAGACATACGTCAACAATCTTAACCTCATTCATAAGAATTTGTAAGAAAAAGTTAGATTGGGTGACTTTCAAGTTTCAACTGTTTTAACCCATTTCCCATTCAGCTAGATTTTAGATTTCCACATCATCTAAAAAGCACTCAACTACAAGTACCATAGCAATGTAATATATATACACATTAACCATTATACAACCTAACATTAATATGGTAGAAAGACGCACCTTGCGTGAGGGTCCTGAACCAGTTCTTCCTGAAGTTGGAGGGTTCAACTGAAGTATAGTTCAGAACTTTAGTCCAAATTTGACTGACAATTGTTAGTGACCTCTAGTAGAGTAATGTAATTATGTAGATACCTCATCAAACTTCATAAAATTTTGGGTGTCTAGTTCCCCGTTGACTTCAGGCTTGAAAGCTGCTTCCATTTCATATAACTTATCCCACTCAACATCCTTGAACCAAGGGTGTGCCTGAGACAAACAAACTCAGTTGTGTAATAACAAACAAAAATACTATATAAGTTTAAGGGGTAGTTTGGATGTGTATTTCAAAAGTGATAATGGGATACAAATAATAAGAATTCGACAATCAGTTCAAGTTGAGGAAAATAGTGTTTGCATGATTAGATAATTAGATATCTAGTTGTTTGGCAGATTCTGGTTATTTGAGCGATTAATAGGTAAATTGGTAATACACACACAAATACATGTAGACAGAGGTGGAATCAGGAGTGAACAATGTGCCGTGTGTATGTATATATTAGAGAAAAACAGAGACCTGTCGTGTTAGAAGTCTCAGAAATTAGCTTAGAAAAAGGGTAGATAGAAATTATATTGTATCTTAGTAATCTGTTTTGTTGCAGCTGGTTTGAGAACCATGGTCCACAACTAATTGTTTGACCCCAAAATAATCAGATGACCTAAAACAGAAAAGTATTATCCAAATAACAATTAATAAATATTGTGATTTGAAGGCACAGTATATACCTTTATTTGGTCGGGCCCACATGTACCCAGCCTATGTTCAACATCACAAAGCAACCTGTAGATGAGATCCTTAGCTTCCGGTGACAACACCGTGTCTTCCGGAAATCTAAGATGATTCCTCCAATGAACAATCTGACATTCAACAACAGTAACAACATAAACATCTAATATAATCTCCTTCAGATGAAAATCTTATGAAAAAATAACAAAGTATCATGTGTGTTTTTAAAAGGTAGGGGTTATATTCATAGTGTAATATCATGCAAAATAAGAACCAAAGATATATATGGTAATTGGAAACCAAGTACTCAATTGCATTGTGTGATACCTTCCTGCATGTGGTTATTGGATCATCTGAATAGAATGGAGGGTATCCAACAAGCATTTCATACATTATTGCACCTAGAGACCACCTGCATGAAGGAAAATAATTAACAGGACTTTTGACATCAAGAAAAGAAAGAGAAAACTGTAGTGGTTGCAAGATGAGCAGGTTGGTTAACGGGTCCAATGGGTTCCAGTCAAAACGGGTAATTTTTGACCGAGGTTGGTGGATTGGGTTGACCTGATTTGTATTTTCTTTTACTTCTTAAACATAATTGGTGTCAATTATGATTATAAACGTTCAACCAATTCAGTACTGCTCTAGTTTTTACACGATGTTATAAAGATAAATATAAACTTTTTAAAACTTTCAACCCACGTGCCCCTTTCCTTTTTAGTTAACCATTTTTTTGTAAGTGCTTAACCATTAGAGATAAAACATTATCCAATCCACCCATATACAAAAACTTGGATCAAAATTGTCACCTCTAAGGTAAAAGCTAAAGAAAGAAAACAACTTATTAAACATCTGAGAGCATTTATTAATGAAACTAAATTCAAAGATTGCAGCATAATAAAGCAAGCAATAACATTAGTATTTAATAATATAATATGCAAATATCACACTAACCAGTCACACTCCATTCCATATCCTTTCTTCAACAACACTTCAGGAGCAATATAATCCGGGGTGCCCACCGTTGAAAATGCCTTTTCACATAAAATCAAAGGGAAAAATCAACTAAAGTGCACAACATTAACATCCTATAACTCAAAAGCACTGCCTAAAAAACAGTGGCAAAGATGGAAACAAACCAATTTTCTCCTGTTCATCTGCCAATGCTGAAGCTGCTCATGGGCACTTTTCCATCTATGTCCATTTTCAGCATCAGGGAAGCCATCAATGTCCATTGGTTCTCTTATATTTTCACCAACCATGGGTTCATTTTCATTCAGTGTAGATAATGTTCTACAATCAAGAGGCTTGCACAGGCCAAAATCTGAAAGCTTCATGTGACCATTTTTGTCCAGTAGAAGGTTGTCAGGTTTTATGTCTCTGGAGATAAAAAAAAACAAGATCAAACAGATTAAATTTCAGCCTGGTGGCAATTTCAACCCATAAACTCATGAATTGGTCGATTTAAGAAAACAAAAGAGTAATATGGGATTATGGAAACAGGATAAAGAGGCGAACAAGTCAAGCGCATAGAAAGTCGCCAAAATTCTGTTTTTAATGCCTAGCCTACACAGCCTCCTAAACCGATTTACTCAAAGAACTAGATTATTATTGTCAAATTATTGCTTTTGTAACTGTTATTCATTCTTTAATTATTCTAAAGAAGCTTTAAAAAATGGACCAAAAAATATTTTGCAAACCAGTCGTACCCAACCCATTTTGACCCGTAACAAAACTTTGACTTGTTTCAATCTTGACCCATATTGATCTGGTACCCAAATCATCCATCCAACCCACCCATTTTTCCACCTCAATTAAATATTTTATCTTAATCCTCTTCTCTCTGTTTTTATTATGTAGCATTAAACTGAAATTACACGTGGCAATTTCATTCCATTTACTTATCTATGGGTCGATTTTGGTTTTGTTTCATCACAAACAGGTCAGATGTCGGACGGTTTGAAAGTCCCCAAAAGTCTGTTTAACACATACACAACCTCCTAAATTGTTTTCACACAAGATTTAGATTATTATAGTAATTTTAATCTTTTTGTGATCATGATTAGCCCATTAAAGGTTTACAAGAGTTTATGAGTGGGATTTTACTAGGTTTGTTTGTTTGTTTGTTTAATAGTTTAGAAAACAAAAAGAAAGTTTTTGCAGACCAGCGTAACCCAATCTATTTCAGCACATACAAAAACAGACCCATTTCAACCCAAACCCGTTTTGATATGTTACCCTACCCGTCCATCTAGTGAAGCTATAATCTGGGTTATAATCTTAATACAAACCTGTGAATGTAGTTATGTTTGTGAATGGACTCTATAGCCAAAACACTTTGAGCTATATAAAACTTAGCAACATCTTCTTTTAATGTGTCTTCTCTCATTAATAGAGTCATCATGTCACCACCAGGTAGGTATTCCATAATGAGGTACAAATAATCTGTGTCTTGAAACGAGTAATATAGTTTCACTATGCAGTGGCTAGCCACTTCTGCAAGCAAGTTTCTCTCAGCCCTAACATGTTCCACCTGTATAATAAAGATCAAACATGTTTAATAACAATAAAGAAAAGAGATGGGAAATGACTAGCCCAGCTAAAGATATAAATACCTGTCCTCTAACAAGCATTTCTGATTTCTTTAGTTTTTTCATCGCATAAATATTGCCAGATTTTTTCTCCCGACATAATCGTACCTATAATAAAATAAGACCAAGAAGTCAGAATAAAGGTTTGTTTTATAAAACAATGTGATGATTTAAAAGCTTTGTTAGGTCTAGGTTTTCAATAAAAAAGTTACAACTGTTTTGAACAGGGAGTTTGAATAACAGATAACTACCATTCTAATCTTTTGTAAGGTATAGCCAAAAGAAAATATGACTGCTTGATAGATGTTTTGAATTAACATTAATATATAACCTAGACAAAGAAATGTTTAATAAAACACAGTAATACAAACTGAATAATCTTACCGCAACATCATTAATAACTTATAAACAATGTTTCCAGAACCGGATCGGACGTCAAACCGGACGCCTTACTGATTTGGTGGTCGGACCGGTTGGACCGGATTCAACTATATTTTAATTATATTTATATATGTAATTAAATATAAGTAATTTATATATGATTTATATATATTTTTTATAGTTATATAAAAACTTAACTAGATTTGTATATCCGACACACTAATTTATGGTTTAACATCCCGTTTTTACCCATTAAAATCAAAAAAAAAAAATTCAAAAACCGGTCCAACCACCGATTCGGGAAGAACTGACCGGTTTGACCCCTTAAAAACGATTCATAGCGAACCGGACCGGCCACCAGACCGATCCCCGGTCAAACCGGTAGGACCGACCGGTCAGATCTAGTCGCGAAAACAATGCTTATAAAGATATTTATGACATCACTATCCATCGAAAATTTGAAACACCACTTAATGGTTTGCATACAACTCTTGACTTCATGAGTTAATCTAGAGAACTTTTTATGTTCAGCTATATAATAACTTAAGCTATTATTTGTCCTTTAATTTCAGAACAAATTGTTTAGGAATGTAACAGGATAATGACCATTTCTTTTTTCTTGAGAAGAAATATATTGATTTATTGGTTCCATCATCCATGATGCAGCTGCATAATCATTAATTGCTTTACTAATTACTAGACTGCTTATAATAGTTGTCCAAGCTCAACACTACCTATAACTAACCTCCCATGGTAGAATATTATCTTTAACATGCATTCAAGAAATCAAGGAACAATAAAGTTCATCAATTATCAAATAGCATACCTAATTTAACAGTTCTAAGTAAATTTAACGTATAATAAACGCACGAGAACCCACTTTTTGAGGATTTTTACTTAGAAAAAGGTCATGTGCAATGACATTGTCTAGCAATGGACAATTATTTTACATTTTTATATGTAAATTGAACTCTTTCCCCTTGATATCTTTTACCCTTGAAACAATCACTAATGTTCACACATTATTTATAGTTCATGACTCCATTCTATATATGTCTTCCTCACATCATTGGTAAAAAGAAAATACAAGCACTCAAAATCAAAACTTAAAACAGGAAACTTTCAACGATATACAAATGATTATAACAAATTCTTGAACTCCTTGATATAGCCTAGCATATAGTTTTGAAAAAAAAAAGACAACATAAAACTTTCATCCATAAATATGGGATAATGATCAATTTGGTACTTTAAAGAATGTTAATATAGATCCAGGGAGAACAATTTTCTACAAAGTACCCAAAAATTTTCAGTCTCCTGTAGACTCCTTTTGGAGACGAGAAAAATTACCAGAAAATCCTTATTCCAAATTTTGACCATCTATCTATACGTAAAAAAAAAAGCAATTGGTACTATAAATGATCAAAAGTGCAAAAAATCATCAATGTGATTCATGATATAACTATTTGTGTGTATTTCTAACCTCTCCAAAGGCTCCTCTTCCAATGATGGTCAAAAGTTCAAAATCATCAACACAAATTTTGTTCCTTTTAAGTCGCATAAACTCTGTTTCCTTCCTCTCTAAATCCTTGATCAGATTAATCTGTTCCTCTTTAGGCACATCTGAAGAAGCCAACTTCCTCTCCAAAACCCATCGCCTGCAACATATAAAGTTAGTCAAGAAAAAATTCTAATAAGGCAAACACGACTTGTTTAAAAGCCATTAAGATTATCTAAACAAAAAACTGTTCTTTTATACAATTTCAACTTAAAGCAAGATGAGCATTTTGAATATCAGCAATCACTTCTAACTTTAGCTGGAAATAATGTGATATCTAATGTACCATACTTCAAGATTTCTTTTATACAATTTCAACTTAAAGCAAGATGAGCATTTTGAATATCAGCAATCACTTCTAACTTTAGCTGGAAATAATGTGATATCTAATGTACCATACTTCAAGATTTCTTTTATACAATTTCAACTTAAAGCAAGATGAGCATTTTGAATATCAGCAATCACTTCTAACTTTAGCTGGAAATAATGTGATATCTAATGTACCATACTTCAAGATTTCTTTTATACAATTTCAACTTAAAGCAAGATGAGCATTTTGAATATCAGCAATCACTTCTAACTTTAGCTGGAAATAATGTGATATCTAATGTACCATACTTCAAGATTTCTTTTATACAATTTCAACTTAAAGCAAGATGAGCATTTTGAATATCAGCAATCACTTCTAACTTTAGCTGGAAATAATGTGATATCTAATGTACCATACTTCAAGATTATATTATAGCTTAAACGAACTTTCTATGAAAATTCACTTTCCTACTTTTTCACTCCACTTAACTCTAAAAAGAAGTCAAACGTCGGTGTCAATTTGCTTATTTCTTTACTGTTTTCAAGTTAAGAAATAACGACGACTTTTTCAACCAGGGCATGCTTTGTCATAACAATAAAATCTTAGAGAATGTGCTACATTAACAATTATTTAATTGTTTACTTTTTCACAATATAGAAGAAATTTTCAGAATATGGATGTGCTTCCACTCATACCAATAATATTCCTACTTTTTGTTAAATTCCATCATTTGGTAACTTTTGTGTGACAACGCACAACACCTAATATGGAACCTCTCTTACTTAAAGATGCTAAATACTCAGAGTTCAAACTAGGTACAATTAAAAACTTGGCACACCATAGACTCTATCCCAGAAATGTGTATTATCAACAAAAACCACCACCAAAGATGCCAAAAATCACAACTTTTGGCTACACAAATATAAAACTAGTGTGACACACTCACCAATAACACATAATAATATGATCAAATTGCATCTTTATGCTCTAAAACGAACTTCTGATCTCGGTCTGTCTGCGATACAAATTGGGTTTCATACCAACATTCTCAACTCCTATGTCAAGCTAATTAAGATGCTTCAAGCCATAAAAACTCAAGAAAACTACAATAACACTTTAAATCAACTACATGCATCATCTCAAAAACTAAGTGAGATTCTAATTTGATCGATTCAGCTACTGAACCTACTAAATTTAGAACGATTCAATCTCCACCAGTTCTTCACCAACCAATTGTAGATCTCAAAGCACAATAAATGCAGAGAACAATATAGTACCAAACCTTAGTTCATCAATTCAAGATTCGCCAATTAAAAACACATAACGATGAACAAATGCATAGTACACGAATCCCATGTAAAGGGTGTTGGAATCAAGACTTCGATTCAAGCAAAAATCGAAAATTTGTGAAAAAAATGTGACCTTTCTTTGCGTTCTTGAATGTTCTTCATCTGGGTCTTGTAGTGATTCTCTATGAATTGCTTAGCAGCAGCGACTTTCTCCATGGTCAAACTTGACCCCTGAACTTCATCTTCTCCACCTCTCACCCCCTCTTCCATTTTCACAGAGTCTTTATGAATCTTGAGGGAGTTGTTTGTTATCTTTTTGTTCTGCAAACAGTAGAATTACAGCTAAAATGGAAACCTCAAGAAACCCTTTTTGGTTTACCTCATCAGCATCATCAAGTGACCAAATAACCTGTAGTGTATGTATGTGTTTGTAAATTATTATGTGATTGTAGGGTTTTAATCAGGTGTAAAGGGGTATGCAAAAGCCCAAAAACTAGATCGGCTATATGTATGACAGCTGTGTTGATCTGTCTAATCTCGATATTAGGTTTCTCTTTCTTGTCTTCTTTGACTCCATTAATAGAACGGTCAAATGACAGTCTTTCATTTTTTTTTTTACTGAAAAACATAACATGTGTTTGATTTAGTATAAACCTTGTTTCGTGTTAATTTGATTAATTTTGATACTAAACGTTTTTATTATACCTTATATATGTGTACACACGTTTTTATACGTATGTTCTTTCTTGTATAAGCTTGTATGCTCCCTTTAAACGTCTTGTATACCCTCGTATATAGTACTAGGAAGTGGTCTTTACGAGCTGATCCACTAAGAGTCGACATGGTCAAGTGACTTCAAATAGCATTTTTTGTTTATACATTAGTTGTGTGATAATTAAAACTTGAGTGATTATGTAGTTTTGTTTACGATGTCTCTCGTAAAAAATTAGTGAAAATTGGAACGGCAGCTACTAGGTAGTGTGGTGGTTAACCACATCTTTTATTAGCACATGTATCGGAGTTTCAAGTCCTATTGGTTATGATTTTATCAATTTCTATTCTTCTTGATCCGTATCATTTAAGGGTTTTGTTGTTCTGCCCTAATTAGATAAAAGATTATAGACGGGGGTTGTTAACAGGGAAAGTGACGGTTTGAAACTACGAAACTCATTTATGTTAATACATAAGTAAACTTAGATGGCAGTGATACAACTTGTTGTGTATTCATGTAGGACCGTAGGTATCCTAAAATGATCAAAATTGAAATTACATACAAAATACATGAAACGAAATTGAAATCACCTTCAAACTCACACGAATATTCACTAATCCGTATGATTGTTAAAAACTAGAAATTACGTCAAAATCTCAAAATATTTTAGTGACCAGATCCAAGCCCGAAACCCGAAACGGCTTGAAAAAAGTTTCAATAACCCAACCACGTAATTAATATTTTGTGAGAATTTCATAATCAATAAATATGACCTTGGTGGCAAAAAAATACGGATTCAAAAGAGACAGGTTATTAACATTTAATAAATATTTTATATGAATTTCATAGAAAGCAATAATATTTTTTAGTTTGTTGTTTGCTTGCACGGGGTATTATCATTGACTTAAAAGAAAACGTTTAGAAACATATTTCATGGGTTGAATTAGATCAAAATTATTGTAAATACATGTACATTAGAACAAGTTTCTTACAATACAATAGAAGATTCATTGGAACATTGATATCATCAAAAGTTGGATATAATTATTGTGTGTTTACATTTTAAGTGTATGTTTCAACTCTTGATTAACCTAGAGTTAAGGTTTGTTTTAAAACTTTAATCATCCTAAAATAAAAATCATAAAATATGGAAATATGTTTTGGTTCAATGACTAAACAATTATGTAAAATTGTTTTAAAAAATTACGTAAATATATCTTAAGCTTGGACATGAGCATGGCTATTGTCATCCTTGTTTTGCCCTTATTTACTAAGTCTTCAAGAGGACATTATGGTGTTAACTGATGCACCTTGCATCATATAGATGAAGGTCTAAATCGTGTATGATGGAGGTGTTATAAAAAAATAAGAAACTTTTAATTAAAAAAATACATTTGATGGTTTTTTTTGTGATATAATTATGATTTAAAACTATTGACTAAATTATAACTTGTTAAGAATATATTTGAAGTGTTCATTAGTCACTGGTCAAGGTTCTAGCACCATGTGTCACACTTGGACATTAGCCTTGTCATTAGTTCTTTACTTTTAGTCTACAAACAACTTTCCAATATTCCAAGTTACGAGTCTTAATTAAACTTTCTTAAAGTGTTTTAAGGTGGTTATGAATGTCTAATATTCTAATTGTATTCTAAAAAATTTGAAAATTGTTTCGATTCAAGATGAAATCATCGATCTGAATCTCAATTCAAACTTTCAAATACGAACTCGATTCGATTCGGAGTCTAACTTTGAATTCGAACTGAATTGTGAATTTATGATTTTTTATTCGATTCAAATTTTGAATTACAAATCCAAACACTTACACTTGTTTATTTTATATATTAATTTAGAAATATACATATGAGAAGTTAGGAATTAAAAGTTAAGAAAATACATGATCTAAGATTTTAAATCTAAACCGGTACATGATTTATTTGAAATATTTTGTATGTTATACTTGTTTTTTTGTTATTTTGATCGTTTGAAATTATATCTTTCGAATGAATTTTGAAAGTGTTTTTCAATTAATTATTTTTTTACTGATTACGAATCAAATAAACAATGTATGATGTGTGTGAGTAAACCTGAGAGAAACACATATTGGGCAAAGTAACTCCATAGAAATTGAATCAGGGTGAGACGCATATAGCTAAAAGTTATAGACTACTAGGCTAAGAACCACTTGTGGTGGTTAATATGTACTTTTCGATTTTTCTTTTTAGATGTACATAAATCGTTCATGATTAGAGTGTTTTTAGTTGAAAGATTAGTAAATAATTAGAACGAAGCTAGTCTAATTTTTATTAATCAATTAGATGATATTATCAATAGGAATTCAATACAATAACCAAGTGATATCATTATCTCATTGATTGTTAATTATTAGCTTATTGTTCACCCTAGATAACTCAACCAAACAACTTTAATTGTCGACTAAACAAGCGATTAATTGCCCGGTCCAACAAACTTCAATTTGATTTGGTAATTTAAGTTTCTTACTAAAACATTGCTTATTAAATTTTTTAAGCCCTTGAAAATGTGCTAGGATGTTTAGATTTGAAGTAAAACTATTTAAACACAAGAAACATGAAGTTTACTTATTTGGTTATAAGTAGTATCCGAGTACATCTTATGACATGTTACGCTATAATGACATGTTGCGCTATAATGACATTAAAATTTTAAAATTTAAGAAAAGTAGTATATCATACGGATTAAATACCACTAGATTGGGTATCCATTGATAGTAGGAGTACGGTCTAAAGAGTATGAGTATGGTTACTCCTTGGGTAAAAAGTAATTTGTATCTAGGATGAGTAGAACATCATAAATCATTTATTTTGAGAAGTAAAATAGTATAGAACTCATTTGATTTTTATTATTCTATTTGAGTTCCTATTTATAACTTATATATAGTTGAATTTTAATATAATTAGGCAAAAAGTGTTTTCCCAAAAACATTCACTCTATTTTAAACTATAAAATAGTATTTTTAGAACCAGACCGGACCGACCATTCAAAGTGAAAACTAGACTCAGAACTAGTTTGGTTGTTTGTAGTTAAAATGTTTTCAATTTAACATATTAGACCCTGAACCCCGCCTAAAATAACATTTTACTTTTGTTTTTTATTTTTCATTCAAAATATCATTTACTGATTTATTTACTACTTTAAACTTCATAATACTTTTCTATTTACTACTTTTAACTCCATATCTATTTACAACTTCATTATTATTGATACAACTCGACGGAAAAAATGTATACTTACGTTTTCTTTCTATATCGTGATATATTTATATACTTAATTTATAAATATTTATGACATCAGCCGCTTTTTTAAATCCAGTTAGACCAATATAACCAATAAACTAATAATTTGTCCGGTTCATGTATTGTCCGGTCTGAAAGAATTTATTTGCGGACGTCAACCAACTTTGTTAAACCACCCAATTAGTCAGACTTGTGCACCAACAGACAAGACATGTAAGTATGATGTTTAGTGTTCTTTTTTGTTTTTTGGTCATGTGTAATTTGTAAATAATTTCAAGCGACATGTGTTGAGTAATATAAGCAATTATTGGCCATGCCTTCGACTAATGCACACTTTGTTTTATTCTTATCTTCCCTTTATTCTGTTCTTGTTTATATTATTAGTTGTTCATTGTTTCTTTATTATTTGAAGATTGGAATGCACACAGATAACCTAAAAACTTAAAAAAGTAGTTTTTTTGGGTGTCCATAGAAACCTTTACGGGTAAATTCACGAGAACTGTTAATACACTGCTAATAATAAGATAAGTTAAATTACAAGTTGCTCTAGACATGCAACTTTCAAAAGCGTTATCGCATACTTAAGACATATAAGAAAGGGGAAGTTGTGCCTACCACTCCATCACCCATCAAGAGGCTTTTGGCCTGTTGAAGTAAGCAACATGGGTACAGAATGGCCAAAATAATAATTTAAACAAACTAATAATGTTGAACTGATGAATAGATTTGAATATATGCATATGGTCCTAGTTAATATGGAAATTTCCCTACTAAAAATTTAGTAACACACAAATAAAGAGGACCCTGTGGACTAAAATCATACTATCACGAATTCGTAACTATGATAATGTTCAAATGAATCAAGTTTGGAAACCTGTAAATGCATAAAGTTCTGTGGCAAATCCTGCAAACAAATTGTCAAGAAGTAAATGCAATCTGCTATTTTTATTTTAACCATGATCAGTAGAGCTAGTGTTGGATGTTTACTAAAAAGCAAACCTGATGCACAAGCCTCACGCATGCATACGGTCTAAGGGGGGTGGAGCCACTTTGGGCCTGTTGTACGCATTATTACCCTACATTCCTACAAAAGGTTGGTTTAACGACTCAAACATTTGACCTTCGGGTCACATGACGGCAAGTTACTATTGCTCCTAAGTCGACCCCTAGTGTTGTATGTTTACTGATGTATCATATTATTATTGACTTCAAACTGCATCTAAAGGTCATGGTTTTGTGATTTGTTGAGTTTACAGATTCAAATCATGCCTTAACTGCTTTGGAAGCCCTTCAAGGTTCAATATACTCCATAAAAGACTTAAAATTTTGTTCTTTAAATTTATAATTGCATTGAAGGTGATGGTTGTCTAAGTTGATAAGTCAACCATAGAGTATGAGATGCTATTCAGGTTACAAGTTTGACAACAAGGGACCCGACTCGCCAGCCTTGCAAACACGCTTCGCTTGTTTTCCAAAGGTTGTTCGGCCTACTTGGCAGATGTTTTGGATGCTAAGGAGAAACGAAATATATATGGTGTTCCGGAGGGTTTCAACATGTTGTAAAATGTGTTTGCGTATCAGTTTGACTACTTTGGGCTAAAGCTTATAATTGGTTTAACATTTCACCACACCTAACGACAGACTAATTCTTCAGCCAAACGAAACCATAGAGGCTCACTTGGTTCAACTGCTTTGAACTGTTTTAACTTTTAACACAAAAACTCTACGTTCATGCAATGCAGAAGTATATTCATAAACATAACATAAAATACACACAACTTGATTCTTTCCATCTTAGTCAAACACTAGAACTATTTCATACCTCCATTAGAGCATCTGTGACCACTTAAGTTAACTGTTTAAACCAAGTTCACTTACCCGAGAACCATATCATTTCACGTGTTGGGTCAGGTCAGGTCTTTTTGCGTATCTCCACAGTTTTTGAAGTTAAGTTCATTTTTGGTGTTCTTTACAGGAGGATGCGGTTATAATGGTTGCATATGTTTTGCCAAAGCATCTAAAATATTTTATTTAACATAAAAGGTGAATTATTATTAAACAATTTAGTTTTTATAATCATATAATTACTTTCATATATAACTATTTGAAAAAAGCACAGAATGTACCAAGATTTAACTACCACGAACATGAAGAATCAAGGATCAATCCTATGAAAATAGTTACTGATAAAAAAAGGTCAAAGTAATGGAATGAAACCAATGAACAAAGATCAAACTGTTTGAAATTCTTTCGTCCATTGTTGATTGAATAACCAAATTACAACTTGTGTATGCAACATGTCTATAAATTCATCCTAAAATAATAAAAACAATTGTAAATGTTTGTATAAATTCATCGAATATTTGATACTAAATGCCAAATATTCAAACATTTGCAGTAGGTGGATGGACTCACCATATCAATAAATCTTAACAAAAACCATGATGCAGATGCAGAAACTCACAGTGATCTATGTAGCTCACAAGAATGAAGTTCCAGCATGATTATGATGCAAAAGATTATGCGCCATCGAGTCTCTAGCCTTCATCGCAATCTCGGACCTCAAAGCATTTTCAGGAACCATTTCATCATCCACAACCTCAATAATTAAACTAGGTTCAAGTTCTTCACCTCTCAACTCACATATATTATGCAAAACACAGCACGCCCCAAGCACAACCGGCAAATCTTGAAGCTTCATCTCAGTTCTCTTCTGTAAACAAGACCACCTCCCTTTCAACCTCGCAAATGCATCCTTAGAAACCTTCAAAATATCATCAATCTTCTCGTTAAAAGCATGTTGAGTCCATGTCAAATGCGGTTGTTTATACGGTACCAACACCCAATCCATCAAAGGGTACCCTGAACCACCCACAATCCACACACCTTTCAAAAGCCCACTATTAGCCCTCTGATAGAGTGCAGACTTTTCCAACACTTGATCATCCGGCATTGACCCGGGCCATCCGATACACACATCAGTAAACACCCCGGTGTGATCAACAACACCTTGAACCGTCACCGAATAACAAGTCTTCTGCTTTCTATCAGTATGCCTTTTGTTGAAATAAGCAGATACATTAACCTTAGGAGCAATTATCGGTATATGAGTTGTGTACATCGATCCAACAACATTGGGTATACCTGAAATCGATTCAAATTCGTTGCTAATTACTCTAATTGCATCATTATTAGGCCACTGCAGATATTTGGGCATTAACACATCTTTAATAGCAGAACAAACCTCAAGAACAATCTTGTGACACGTAGAGATCCCCAATCCAAATTTCTGCGAAACCGACCGTAAAGATTCACCAGAGGCCAACCTCCATATACAAACAGCAACCCTTTGTCTCACAGGCACCGCATCTCGCAACATAGTGTTCTCTTTAGCGACGGAAGCCGTAAGCTCGTTGCAAATCATCTCAAATGTATCTTTCCCCATCCGAAACGCTTTTCTAAACTCATCCTCAGAAAAATCCTCACGGTTACAGTTATCCCACCAATCTTGCGATCTGTTCTTCACCCACAACCGCCGCTGCGGCCCATCTCCGCCCTTCTCCGCCGCGTCTCCGCCGCTGGTGGTCGCAAGATTCAAGTCATACCCCAAAGCAACCGCCTTTCTCTTCCGTTGTTGAATCGGCTTCTCGTCGGAGGCGTTAAACATGCTATCTTTCATGATCTCATCACAAACAACTCACCAACCATCAATCTGGTAAAGATCTTGAACAAATTGGGGGGAGAGGTCAAGATTGCAGCTCAGGTGTTCGACGAAATGCGTGAGAGAAGTGTGAACGATTTCAGAAGAGATGGTGATTGGTGGATGGTGTTGACGATTAAAGGAGGTGATTTGAGTTGTGGGTTTTGTGTAAATTGGGGAAAAATAAAGAAACAAAGGACAAATGAGGAAAAAGATGTAAAATTTGGGATAAAGAAAGGGGTGATTATAGGTGTGTGAATGAGGGTTTGTTTAAACTTTAAACAAGGAAGGTTCTTGGAAAGCGTCTACGTTCATTGGCGTGCGGCGGCGACCATTAGAGAGATGAGGGAAAACTGGTTGGCTTGTTGGGATAGGTGCAAAGTTTTTAGTATTTTTAATATAAGTTGTTATATTATAATGATGTTATGATATAATAAATATATAATAACACTAGTGGTAGTCTCATAAACCGTGTTGAAAATATGTTAAAAGGTTGTGAGGGTTTGAGATAACTTGGTATTAAATAAAGAGTACATTATTATTTTTTGGTTTTTGGGGTTATGGTTATTTAATCTCGGTATTAAATAAATAGTAAGTTACTATTTTAGTTGGGTTAGTCGGTTATGTTATGTTTCCGAGCCTTGTTTAAGAAGATAAATGGAATGAATAAAATGAATGGAAAGTGAATAAGAATTATGTTCTACTAATTTTGTTAATTTTTTTCCAGTTAAATATAAAAATATAAGGGTATTTTGATCATTTT
This sequence comes from Flaveria bidentis, assembly GCA_018326385.1. Classification (NCBI taxonomy): domain Eukaryota; kingdom Viridiplantae; phylum Streptophyta; class Magnoliopsida; order Asterales; family Asteraceae; genus Flaveria; species Flaveria bidentis. The sequence continues at coordinate 12,389 of BJCM01210007.1, read as the reverse complement.
TTGACTTATGGATTTTTTATGTAAATTTCAAACTTTTGGTTGTTTACACGCATATTAAAAACTACCAACACAACCATCATGCACCATTGTGGTTTTCATCGCCGAACTCTGCCTCTGGTTGCGTTAGGTGGCTTGTGGGGGTGGTGGTTGTGTTAGGTGATGGTGTGTGTTGGTTATATTGGTAAATTTAAAATGTGCATAAATAACCTTATATATTTATATTTTACTTTACATGAGTAATTTTTAATATGTAAATGATTAAAACACTCATACACATAATAGAAAGAAAAAAAATTTAACAATGTTAGTGTCATGATAAAATAATTAATAAATGAAATGTTATAAGTTGATATATCATAATGTTCCTTTTTGGCATGATTGAGTTAAATGCCCATAACCCCATGGTTTAAAATAGTAATTTATTCTTAAATAAAAGTCATACTTAGAAAAAGTAAACAATAAAAATGTTGTCGTTGTATATTATGCATGTTATAAAGTGTTGGTACAACTAAACTTTCAAATTTTTTGTTCAATCATATATAAAGTTAGCCACATGTCACACCTCGTTCCATATGCACGACCAGTTGTATCAATCACACAACAATGACACAGCATGATGCTCAAATTCAAGATCACCAAAACTAAACTAAATTAAAACTTAACAATGTTACATAAATCCACACGACCATTGCATTCGAATACAAACATAAATTAAGCACCCTGCCCCGGGCAGGTTTAGTCCACTCGACATCTTCTACATGAAGTTCTTCTTTATTCGCAATGCTAAGTCTCACCGACTTAGCTAGTGCTTATCAACACCTCATGCTCCTTCATCACGAGCTAAAGCACGTCAACAACAACGTTGTTGGTGAGTCATAACTAGTAACTCTAAATAGTCAGACAATATAACCATGTTTGTAAGCAAATTGTTTGTCAAATCAAACCTCACTAATTCTCTCATGCTTTGCGAAGTGTCCATCAACATATATATCACTCCAGGTTTCACAACATGATAGTTGGTAGGCTAAAGGTGCCTCAGCCGATTGAAACTTGATATGTCACAACCTATGAGGAGCAAACGACTCGAAGGATTTTGCACTTCCGGATTACAGACAACCTTACCGACCATGCACTCTCTAGTAAGATACAACACTAGTGATCCTCCACTCATGACCAATCTCGAAAGATTGCAACCTCAATAATCGTGACTCAATCCAGAGCCCGTCCTCACATAAAAACCCACAAGTGATGCCCTTTTATCTAGACGAATCTAACTAAGCGCACATATGCCCAGAGGTGATTAGTGACTTAATTTAAAAATCATTATCTCACCTTAATGATTTGTTCACGACTATAGTGACCAGCAGGTATGCCAACTTATGGGGGACAAATTAAGTCACCAACACATATACACATTAAAGTATTTTCATCAAATCACTTTAATAAGCTCAGATCTAACCCAAAAGAAATTAAAAAAGTGGGTTGTTACATTCATAACGATAAGCTTTTCAAGCGTGTTTGTACATTGTTCGACGAATGCCTTACAACTATAAGCAGACAAACGTTCGCACGAAGACATAATCACATTGATTGTGACATCCCTCGGGTTATCCCACCTGATATAATCACCCGACCTGACCTAGTCACGTCTGTAACCTTGGGCTAGAGTTCTCCGACTCAGGTCGATATTTCAGTTACAACTCTTAACGAACATGCGTTGAAGAGTTAGGATTTACACACACTCCCGATACAACGACCGACCAGACCTAAACACTTATCGTGCAATTACCCGTTACAACATCACAGTTATGAAACGATACTTCATTACCCATTTCGTATTTATACCGGATATTGTACAGTAACAAACCTGTTATCCAAAATTGGTTACTTTCTTATCAAATTACCAATATGCATCCTAACCACTTAGACGCAGGGTTGGTTCTTTCCAAAACATCGGCTACCTAACCTATCTATAATAATGCACAAAATGGAGGTTTAGGAGCTTACCTTAACAAATATGAGCTTTCCCATGAAATCTGCCATCCACAGGTCATCGCTGAGTGATCCAACACTATAATGGAGCTCCGCACATCACACATGCGCTCATATATAGTTATAACCTGCATTAGAAGAGTACAACTAACTACGAAGAATATGAAGTTAGTAGCAGGGAATTTGACTTGGTCATGAAAAGGATGATATCTTCGATCTTTTCTTGTATTCTTCAATAATCATATTTTTATCATTTCAATCCAACTTAAATAGTAAAAATAATGAAAATCTCAAACTTATTATAATCTAACAAACATAGCATGTTACAAATTTTAAACTTGATCTTAAAATAACAAATTACCGAGAAACCAATGCTTGGTTCTATCTCTTGCTTTGCACAAATCTAATATACGCAATATATTACAAAACAACAATCTTACAACAAATTGATAACCTCAATTTCCGTCCATTTTAACAATTTGTCCAAACTTAAAGGATGTTTCAAGCAAATTCACGATATCTATCACCACACACCTTATCATCATCATCATCCAAACACAGTGATCAGATTAGATTAGGGTTTTGCAGAACGATGGGGAAGACGAAGAAAGAGCTGTTGGCATCGGCGCCGTGGCGAGTCGCCGGAGACGATGAAGGGGACAAATTCAAAGACGCAAAGCTCAAAGTCACCGCCAATCCCGGCAGCACCCCCACTATGCACGTCCCAGGCAAGAGAAAGCCCAAAAACCCTAGCGCCGACGAAGATGAATCCCTCGCTGAAATCGACCCTGAACTCCGCTACAGCTTCCAGAGGAATTTTCAGGTGAAATTACATACTCTTTTGCTTAACTGTTTGGTTTTGGTGTTTGATTTTCAGCTGATTACATTTGATTTAGTTAGCTGTGTTGGTTGAGGTTGAATTTAAATGTGCATACTAAATAGTCTAATTGCTAGTATAAATAGTCAATTATGATTTAGAAGATTAATGTATATGAATATATGATTATGGATAAGCAAATACAATCATTGGGTTTGAATGTCAAGTTCAGTGGAATTCTACTCCTTTTATTTTTGCGTTTGTCCTCAATTTTGCAACAACTACTTCTCAAGTTTCTGTATGTTATAATAATACTGAAGCTTAACACAAAAACAATATATCTGCCTGCACAAATCTTCTTTTAGTAGCTGTAACAAACAGGACAAATCTTATTATAGTAGCTGAAACAAATAGGATGTAGAAGAAAGTTTATTGTAGAACAACAAAAAGACCTGAGAACGAGGGAACAGATTTGAGCCCTTAGTTTAAAAAAATTTGGGAAGGCAAGATTCAAGCGACCACCTGTGAATATACCCTTGCGCATGCGCTTGTGTTGTTTTACATTTGAATGTACTCATGCGAATGTGTATGCTTTTGTTCACTTGTGGTTTACAACTTATGCACATTTAATTGTTCAATCCATAATTTTGAATAGAGGGTAGGTCCATATTGGTTCCTGGTTCTCAAGTTTTTTTGTGGTTCTCTAATGAACCTGCCCCATATAACGTATACAGACTGGTAGCATATGAGCACCAAAAAACAGGAAAAATCAGTGAGAGTATGGAAAAAATCACTATCAACATAATAGACTTTTGGACTGAACTACTGAAGTCTTGAGTTGCAATCTGCTCTTCTACCTCATAAGCATTTCAATTAATGATCCGTAGTCATATATCTTAAAATAAGGAGACAAAAAGAGGACACTACATAAGAGTAAAAATACGAACAAGGAGAAAAATTAACAGGCCAAAATAGAAGGCATCAACATGGAAGAACATAATAAATATGAACAAACTAGAAAAAAGGGTAAAAAAGTGTATTCGGTCACAGCCCAATCCAGTCGGATCAGTGAAAAATTGTCTTGTTTTTGACTCATCAGCCAGCCCTGTTGCCTTGTCGTCACCATCTTGCCACATCAACCAATCTGTGTCCTATGCCATTTTATTATTCTTATTATTATTTTTGTTGATTTGTTTGTATTTTATCTGTTCAAGTTATGGTCTTTCATTGCATTGTATCGGTTAATATAAGTTATATTCTAGTGAATGTGTTTTTCTTTAACTTGAATGCAGTTCCTGCAGCGGGTGTTCAGTATTGATACCATTGTGAAACCCCTACCTTATTCAATGCAATACAATGTTTCTCGCAACCTAAGCTTTTTCACTCGCATCTTCACACAGTTTTATGGTAAGTATGTTTGTTATGCATCAATTCTAACATTTAACCACTTGTATGATGGTGCCATAAACAAGTTATTCTTATGTGTACTTATTCATGTTGAATTGTGGTATTATTTTGGTAGATCCTCAAGGTATTGCAAATGCTCAAAAGGCTCTTGGCTTAGGACAAGAAGATAAAGTCCGCACTGTCCGCTGATGAGTGTTTCATTTTTAGTTGTTTTTGTACTGAAGGATTGATGTATGATCATGTTACAGTTTCACATCTTATTACTACAGCAAATGGCAAGTTTTGTTATGCTTTGATCATTGAATGTACATTCATATTTTCAGTTCTAAAGCATATGTTTGAACTTTGATTCTTTTGCATGCCACTGCTTTTATGGGTCTCACTTTGTTGCTTCCAGAAGAAATGGAATACATCTAGTATTTATCATGAATTTTGCTATAAATATGACTTGACATGTATTGTAATTGTGTATATCTTAGTTAAAATTTCTACCAGGTAAAACTTATGACTAGAATTGAAGGTAACACTGTCATATTTTACAAATGCATACACTAAATGGGTGTCAAAGTTAATGCCACGTTAATTTAAAATATCTTTGAAACTGGAGTTAATTTTATTATAGACACAAACATATAGAAGTTATGTAGTTATTAGTGTGAACAGTATTTTGGTCCATGTGGTGATTGAATGACTCCTTGATGTGTAGTATCTTTTTTTATTTCTCTTTCTATCACTATCTTTTATCTAATCTTTTATGATCATGATGTACATGTGCATGTTCAATGTGTTGTGTTTTTTTATCATAAGTAAAATATATTTTATAAAATATCACGACAGTGCATACCAACATTATACGATATGAAAATATCATTCAAATAACTTGGGCTAGCATATAAAGTCCAACTAGTAACACTCTGATCCAAACTACTTTTACGTTGAAACCAAAAGTCATCCATTCCGACGCTAGTTTTTTGGTTTTCTCACTCTTATAATATTCTTCATAAAATTAGTTTTTTTTATCTTTTTAACTAATAATTCTCTCTTAATATCTTCTTGCCATAACACTAATGGTCTAATGCTTTACATTACAAAATCCAGCCCTAATTCAACATAACTTTATCCCACATATCTATTAGACCTAATCTTTCTGACTATCATAATTATTTTCATGATTAAAAACAAATTATTTTTCAACACATTCTCGTGCAATACAACTAATAAAAATATTATTTCCATGATCTTTCAAAAATAAAAACAAAATCTGTAACACAAATTACATTTTTCATCATTTAATAAGTCTAGCTAAAATTTCACTTTCATATATAAACTAAAAAATAACAAAAAAATATCTTTCATGTTTGTATTTTGTAAGAGCATTCACAGTAGGTTACTTATTTTTATCCATATAATTATATTAAAAATTATTATATTTTTTCTCTCTTTTTAATTAAATAATACTTTTTATATCTTTATCATTAATTTTTTTTCTCTTCTTCACTTACAACCACTTTAAAAATATTAAAAAATTTATAAGAATTAAATAGTGATTATTCATATATACCAATCCACAATAACATTTTCTCTCTTATTCACTTACAACCACTAAAAATATTTCATATAATATATCAAATACACTCACATAAATTTTTAAAGTAATCCAATGTTAATGATTTAAAGCGATTCTAAATTTTTTTCCCAACACTCTTCATCTTTTATGTTTACTTTTGATCTTCTGAAATAGCGTCATTTGTATAAATGAAAAAGAATTAAACCCTGTGCAGCCCTACAACGACGGTGCACGTGACGTCAGTCAATCGCCGGAGCTGCAGCGATTCCGTCATCGGAAGAAATGAACCGACTTTACAGAAACCCTCTTCGTACTCTCCTTAAAAGATCATTTTGCACAGGGGAAAACGTTGATGCCAATCTTCAAAGCTCTAAAGTCCAAATCTTTGATCGACAACTCAAACGTAAACAAGTAAAGTTCAAATCTTTCATTCATTCAGTTTCTTTTTGTTTGTTCACGTGTTTTCATCTTCATACGTTGCTGTATGGGACTGCTTGATTCATAGTTGCTTCAAATTTGAAACGGATGTTGGGTTTTTTGCGAAGTTAACACCGACATTGTTATGTAGTTATTGGTTTGCACTGTAAATGTTGGAGTAATTACTAATTAGCATTCTTTTCTTGAAAATTTGTGGGATTTGTATGTTAAAGTTTGAATTTTGACTTCTGAAGTGCTGGTCCACTGTAGGTGCAGCTGCTCTTGATCTTAATTTAGAGGATCCCCAATTTTATAGTGTTTTAAGTAAATGTTATGCCCAAATCAAGAAGAAATACGAGTTTTTTGGTGTGAGTTTTCAAAACACAATGCACTGTATTTATTATGATAATCTGGATCTCAGAAGATTGTCAATAATCAACATTTAGGGATTCCAATTTAGTGGGATAGTTTACTAAAATCAAGCTCAAAATTGTGTGTTCATCACATATTTATGTTGAACAAATTTGAGCTTGTGTTTTCTGGAGAAATGTTTTCTATTTTGAAAGTTTTTGTTTATATTTAGTTTTTTTCCCGAATGGCAAGCGATTCTTTAGCTACTTGTGTTCATCACATATGCATTTTCCTCTAAATTTTCCTTGAGTTCCATTGTTGAACTCATTTTTCGGTTGGCTTTAACAAAATTTTTCCTTGTTAAGATATTTTTACTTTATGACAGCGTGATCGAGCGGCATGGTTGATGAATCGGAAAGATTCTTTGGTCAATACAGTGGCTGATAACCTTCTTGATCGCTTGGAGGTTACGTGAATTTTCTAATTTTTATTTATGTGTCTGTAAACTAAACTTTAATTTGTGGTTTGGTTGACTTCCTAATTCATTTTCTATATTGCAGGATGTCAAGAAGACATTTCCTAGTGCATTATGTTTGGGAGGTTCATTGGAAGCAGTTAGGCATTCCATACGTGGGCGTGGTGAGGCTTAATCATGTTTGTGTTTCTCGAGAGAGATTTGTTATTCTGTAACATTCAAATGTGATTAAGCATATGTGATGCCCTCCAAAAGCTAAACCACTGACATTTTAGGTGGAATAAAGAAGCTAATTATGATGGATTCATCATATGACATGGTGAAGTTGTGTAAAGATGCTGAAAAGGATTTATCTAGTGATAACATTGAAACTTCATTTATGGTAGGAGATGAAGAATTTTTACCTATAAAAGGAAGGTATGCTTAATTAATTATTCATGGAAATATTGGCTTTTGCTAATATAATCTATTATAATCTTCATGATTCACATGTCATAAGTCTTGGTCGTAAACCTTTTATTTACTCTGTTTATTATTTGTGGCCTGTTGGTGTTAAGTTCTGTCGATTTGGTAATAAGTTGCTTGGGCCTCCACTGGACAAATGATCTACCTGGAGCTATGATACAGGTTTGTGCTTCTTTAGAAATGTAACATTTCTTCTTTTGGTTCGATAAAAGTTTAATCACATATTTGCATTCGTTTCTCTTCTTTTTCTTCTTTATGAGTGGACATTTATTTGGATATTTCTTATCTTTAATTTATGCTTGAAATCAATTATAGGTATTTTGTCATCTGGTTACTAATAATACTAATGTACTGGAAGCTCTATATGTGTAACAGAGTAGGTTGGCATTGAAACCTGATGGGTTATTTTTGGCAGCTATTTTTGGTGGAGAAACATTAAAGTTAGTTTTTATATTTGTAAATGATAGTTTTTTCATCATGTGGTGTCTTATTTTGATCAGTTTCTTTGCAGAGAGCTGAGAATTGCATGCACTATAGCACACATGGAGCGTGAAGGTGGCGTGAGTCCACGAGTATCACCATTAGCACAAGTATATTATTCATATCTGTTTTGCTTCATTATCTTTATCTGAATTTTGTCAATAACTATATCCATTTATTTATTTACAATTTAGTGGTGGCAATTTTGACCCATTTAATCATAAACGGGTCAATATAGGTTGTATACAACCCCCTAAATCATTTTCTTCAAAAATTTACATTATCATATAATAATGCCGTTTTTGTAATCATAATTTGAGCATAAACATGCCATTGTGGTGACTTCAGTTTATAGTATTGGTTCGTTTCATAGGTGCGAGATGCAGGTAATCTGTTGACTAGGGCAGGGTTCACTCTTCCAGGGGTCGATGTTGATGAATACCAGGTTAGATATAACAGTGGTGAGCATTTTCTCCATATATATTTTTTATTTTTGCACTGTCATAGTCATGAAAATTGTTGTGGTTATTGCATGAATATGTAGCTAATTTAATATCTGTTCGAGTAACCATTTTTATATTTATTAATTAAAAGGTAACCAAATGTTCAAAAGGTCTGATAAAGAAAGATCCAAACTTTACAAAAAATTGAACTATTTACAAGTCAAAATGATGACATCTCGATAACTTTGACTACGTTGAACTTTTTTTTGATGTGGCACCTAGACAACTTATGACCTGCTGAGACCAGCTTCTATAGTGCCTCAAGCAGTTCTTTCACGTAGATTGTACTTGAAACATAAATCAGACCAAAATTTACTCTCCTTTATAGCAACAACCCAAGATTATAGTAGTCAAGTATGAATTGTTTAGTCAAAAACAGGAATTTGCGTGCTATATGTTTTGTTTTAGTTTTCACAAACATAAATCTTAATATCTGATTATGTTAATCCCTTTCATGTTTAGCACTGGAGCTAATAGAGCATTTGCGTGCAATGGGTGAAACTAATGCTCTTGTAAATAGAGTTAAAGTAAGAAATTTTTGTCTTTCATTTCTTCCCTATTCTGTTATCAGTCTTGTAGCAGTTCATCTTATTCTCACATTTATGTTTTTCAAATTTTTTTTGCATGATTGGCTTTAGTTCTTAAAAAAGGACACTGCTCTAGCCGCAGCAGCTGTTTACGAGTCCATGTTTGCAGCAGAAGATGGCACCGTCCCTGCAACTTTCCAGGTGATTCTTTTATCCTTCATTATTGACAATAATTCCATTCAAACAATTTTTTTTACAAATCATAAACACATTTTTTTTCAAAATTTTGACTTATTATTTCATTTTGTTACATGTTTTGGGTCAGGTGATATATATGACCGGGTGGAGGGAACACGAGTCTCAACAGAAAGCCAAGCGGCGTGGATCTGCTACTGTATCGTTTAAGGACATCCAAAAGGAATTTGGGGGTCAAACTTCATGAGCGATGGGTCGATTGCACTACTACTCATCAGCAAAATCAAATGAGCTTTTTCTTTTTTAGGCGTTGAAGACAGAAACTGAAAACCAGGTTTAAATATCTAACAAACATTTGAAATCTGTATTTGGATGTTAATAACAATGTCTGAAACTCTGAATGTAGATCTTTCAAGACTTTTTGAAAAGTAAACTAAAATAAATGTCTCAAATTTGTGAATGTAGACCTATCATGTATTTCGCTCTGCAATGGCTTTGTATTGGTAGATCTACAAGTATTTGTAACTTAAATCACTATAAAATGTTAACCTTTTATCTTATTGTATAAGTTAAGTTTGTTACAAATTAATAATTTCTAGCCAAACTCACACTTTCAAGCCTAAAAGAAAAGTCAGTTAAAGCAAAATATTAAAGTTGAAGATTCTTGCATTAGAATTAAAGATTTATAACCACAAAAGTGTGTTAGCTTGAAACCTAATACATTTCCTTTATTCCATCGTCCAATGTAGCTTTAAACGAGTTAAGCTGCTCGTAAGCCAACCGAGCTTTGCTTAGTAAAAACTCACAAGAGCTCAAATGAGCCCTGGCTCGAGCCTAAGTTGAAGCACAATTAGTAAACCAACCTGGGCCCGATCTTCATACATTGAGATTAACTAGACTTGTGAGCGTAAACTAGCCTAATACTCATATAAATACAATAAATTTATTTTGATTTAATAAAATACATCTTAGATAATAAGTATTGTTATATATCATTATGATAAAAATAGTTAAAAATGTAATAAAATAATAAACAAGCTTGAACTAGCTCGAGCTTAAAAAATCGACTCACAAAACGAGCTATATAAAGATTGAAACAAGCCAAACTCAAGGTTATTTCAAATGATTTAGTTTAAAAGCATTATTTGACCCCTTTATAACTTGATACAACCCAAAACAATTGATAATAGCATTCAAGAATCTAACCAATATTTCACTTTAGTATTCTTGTACAGCAAAGATTAATTGTGCAGAGAGAAAGGTATCAAAAAAGAAGAAAATTTAAATACCACTCACCACCCATAATTCACAAAAATAAAGTGACCCAAACAACTTAACCATATGTATCAACAACTAGTTTTTCTCTTGGTGTTTACCGGAGTAACAACAGCTATAGACAACCTTACAGGTTCACTATGTGGCACCTGCACCCCGATATGCTCGACGCCGCCGCCTACCACCAAGCCGCCACCATCTCCGCCAACGGTCACATCCAAACCACCACCATCTCCGCCAACGGTCACGTTCAAACCACTACCATCTCCCCCTACTGCACCATCTAGGCCACCACCATCACTAACTCCTGTCCACAATGGTCCACCACCACCGCGGTTTTACTACTTTGATTCACCAATATCTCTAACTCCACCACCACCAACTTATGTTTCGTCGGGTGGTGACACCAACAACCGCGGTCCAGCACCTCCGAGGTTCGTGTACTTCCCGTCAACGCAGCCGGCTGGTGGTGCTATCGGGCCAAATGGTTACCCATATCCTTACTACATGTATGATTCAAAGGGTGCTTGTTGTTATGTAGGGGTGTTGTGGGTTTTAACGTTGTTGGTGTGTATTTGTTGTGTGATCATTATATAGAGTATATTTATTTTTTTTGTTTTTATTTGTAATCCCTCGAAATGTTAGTATATTGTAAGTTTGGATGATGACCAAATATTTATTATAAAGTGATATGTTTTTTAGTTATCTCAAGCTTAAGTAAATTATAATTGTTCTAGAATTTTCATCACGATGTCCGAGGACGTAGTGTTTGTGTGAAAAATAATAAAAATGAAAATTCTGAGAGCTGTTAACAACTATAAAATATGTTTTTTACTAACTTTAAGCACAAATAAGTATATATATAATTGTTATTATATAGTTATAATTAAGCTAAGTTTACGTTCTCCTTTATAAGAGTTACACAATGAACAACATTGTTACTAAAGTAAAGTTAAGATGAATGAAATATTGGTATTTAAAGTTGTGCGTCTAGAATGAAAAAGTTGTGAGAAAAATGGGTAAACTTGTGGGTACAACTTAAAAATTGATGTATAAATAAGATTATTCATTAGAAATTGTTTTTAACCATAAATAACAAATAAGAACCCTAAAAGGTGCAATACGCCCTCGCACATGTATGCAGGTGCGTCGACAAGGAGTGTTTTAATGGCGCTCGCTTTTGATTGAGTTGTTTCATATTTTATTTTGAATATAAAACTAAGTCCTTAGACGAAAAGCATAACAATTCATAACAAGCACAAAACACACATAACTATGAGTTTGATTATACCCATCGGCCAACTTGTTCCATACCATGTAGGAATCCTACCATCTCTTTTATTGATCATACGATCTCACTCAAGCCTCATGGTTTTTAACAGTTTTTGTTTCTAGATTAAACAATATTTAATCTTTTATAAATTAAAAAAAACTATGCAAGTAGTTAGCACGCATCCCTCTTTCTTTCACGTCAACTTTCCATCAACGGTAGTAAAAAAGAAAACAAATACGAAATAAGATGGTCCCCATCGCGGCGCCCGTGGCCGACGTGGACTCCGCCCGTCGCAAGGGCGACGATGGGGGAGGTGACCAGGAGGGCATCCATCCGTTCCCAAGGGTTGCTCAAAAATGATGGTGGTGGGCCCCACCTCTTTAACATTAATTTAAAATATAAATAATTAAATTAAAATGTTTTTAATTAAAATATTAAAAAATCTTTTAATTAATATAATAATTTAAATATAAACTTTTAATTAAAATAAGTTAATTTAATAATAATTAAAGTATAGTATTTTAATTTTTTTAACATTTAAGTATAATATTTTAAATAGGGTGATTAGAGAGTAGTTTTATTATTGTTTCTATCTATTAATTTTGTATCGTCGTTTTTATTTTATTGTTTTACGTTGTTGTTTTT
>BJCM01210006.1:0-14617 GCA_018326385.1 Flaveria bidentis | reverse complement strand
ATTCTAGCTGGTATCAAAGTATATCCGACTGTAGGTAGTATTATATATAGTTTCTCATTGTAACTCATGTCATATGCTTGTAAGAGTCTTGTAATACTTTGAGTTGAGAAGCAATATATGCAAGTACCTTGAAAATTATCTTTCTGTGTTCATTGTTACTTATTATATTACTTTCAACTCTTAGATAGACTCTTCATCATCCGAGTGTAGTTTAAGTGAGTTTAGAAAAAAACCAATTGTTTAGTGACATAAAATGATCCTACAATATGTTTATGTATGTGAATGTATGACACATGATGTTTATGATGCATGATGTTTATGATGATGTGTGATGGTATATGTTATGTATGATGATGCATGATGATGTTATGTTTATGTATGATATGTTTTCTTATGTTTCTTACTACGCATTATGATGTGACTTTACGTGGTGTGATTGTGATATTGAACGTAAAGTATTATCTTAACGAAGCGAAAGATTTAAGATAATGAAAATGGAACAAAGTGAATGAACGAATGAAAAGTCTTGCAAGAAAATGAAAGGAGGTTCACAACTCATTGAGAGTTGTTAGCTCAACTGTGTGGTTATAGTGTGCGATTTTAGCTAACTCATAAGGGTTCATACACATAGTAGGAGTCAATCTTGGTGACTGCTCCAATATGTGTGATTTGGTAATTACTATGTGTTATGTAGCATGTGATTTTTGTTAACCCATAAGAGTTCACACACACAGGGGGAGTTAGTATATGTGACTACTCTATATGTGCGATATGGGGTCCTCATCGCTTAACCCTAGATGATATAGCTTTGTGCTCAAGAGGGGGGGTAAGCATATGATAGGCACTAGATAGAAGTGAAAGATACAAATGTATGAAAAGTGCGATAAGTACGAAATGTGTGAAACGTGCGAAATGTGTGAAACGTGCGAAATGTGTGAAACGAACGATGAAAGAAGATAATAACTATTACCTTGATGTACGTATGATGTGTGATCATGTGTGATAGTAAAGAAAATGTTTTAATAAAAGAAAGGTAACATAAAGTTTTATAAAAGTAGAACTCACTCAGAAACGCTGACTTTTTATGCATTTTCCAGTTGGCTGGTGATTGTTGCTAAGATGGCACGGGGTGGCTACCTCGATTATTTTGGATGGCATCCATTTTATGATACGATAACATTTTTTCATTGTAATGTGAACGAACGATATTTGTAATGAACGTTGTATTATTTTGCAAAAATTGTTTATTTAAAGGAAATGAAATGGTTGTTTTAATTGTTTCTGTTGCATGGTTTTAGTAAAGTTAATGTAAATATATCTTTTATGTGTGATGATTGATCAGCTGTAAGCATTTTGGGAACGGGGCCTTACATGACTTCTCCTTTTGGTTGATCAATTTTGAGACCGGTTGAACATGTAAATCACGGGTCTTAGACTTGCATTGATTTTTGTAAGGTTTCATGTAAGGTTGATGCACCTAAAACATTCTAAGTCTTTTCTGCATGCATACACTTAAGTGCAGGGTAGAAATATTTCGGAAGTTTTACACCCTGCATCAGAATTATTCGAAGTGCAAAATCTTCCAAAGCCAAGACCAACATCTTCTGAAGCCAAAAGTGAAGTCTTTCGAAGCTTCAAAGACAAAGTCTTCTAAATCCCAGAAATGAAGACTTATTTCTTCTAAAGACTTTTGATACATGCTTTATCTTATATACTTTTCCATAAAGCTGGAGCACTTTCCGCTGCAACTTTGATGACTCACCAACTTACACAAGTTGGTGAAAAGGTCTATGCTTTTGGTAACTGTATATTGAGGTCTTGAGTTTGTTGCTTTCTACTTTATGTACTTTAATATTTTTTGTAATTATTAGGATGTGAGCTATGGCATGTTATAGTCACTAGTCAAAAGCAATCTGTCTTTTGACTCTACATTTAATTATGTTGTTTTCTAGATCAAATGTTTCCACCTAGCTTTCTAAGAATGGCCGGCTGTAGGATTTAATATAAATTATCTTAGGTCCTTGTATCTTTTTTTATGCTTTAACACTTGTAAAAGAACTTGAGAGCAATATACATCATTCTTGAAAACCAATATCCCTGTGTTGTTTGTTCTTGTTCTGTCTCATACTTACTTGTGTTCTAAGTATCATACCACATTGTTTCTAGTTCCTTATTTGATCTGTTAAGTGTTCTTCACTATATTCTCCTCATTGTGTGGTGTGTTGTAAGTGACCATCCCTTAACGGTGTTGCAATTGGTATCAGAGCATTCCAGGCTCTTGATTGTAAGATCTCACCATCTTAAATCCCTCTCACACATAAAATACTTAACATCTCAAATGGCAGCTCTCACTAAAGCTGATATGAAAACTGAAACCATGACAAAGTCTCCACTGATCACTCTTGAAGACTTTGACACTTGGTGCCAACAAATGGAAGGGTTCATCAAGTCACAGGACTCCAGGATGTGGGAATATGTTTTCTTAGGGCCTTACGTACCAAGCACCTCTTCAGCTGCTGTTGGGGGTGGTATGATTTCAAAAAATGTGGTTGACTAATCTGAAGAAGACAGGAAGAGAATAGAGATTGATCAGAAAGCCATGACAGCCCTTCAAACTACTCTTCTAAACTCTATATATAGAGGCTTCAAGAAGTGCAAAATAGCTAAACAGTTATGGGATGCACTAAAGCTGATGTATGAGGGGTCAACTGAAGTAAAGGAGAATAAGAAAGATCTCCTAAAGCAGCAGTTTGAAAACTTCACCTTCAAAACAGGTGAAACCATGACTCAACAATACTTCAGGTATGTTCAAATTGTGGACATTCTAATGGATGTTGAAGTGACTTTTGAGAACAAGGACATTGTAAGGAAGTTCATGTCCTCTCTTCCTAGACAATGGACATATTATTGTGTTGTTATCAAGAGAACTAGGAACCTTAAGACTCTTACTTTAACAGAGTTGTATGGTATTCTTAGTGGATACAAGATGGAAATGAACATGCAAAGTTGATCTAGTAACTCCAACAATCAACTGAGTTCAACCCTCCATGTGGTTGAAAGGGATAGCATAGAACCTCAACATTATCTTATATGCTATCCTGACAACTCATAAAATGATTCTTTCATCACCTTCTCGGAGACACCAAGAGAAAGCTACACTCAAGGAAGCCCATTCCAAGAGACAAGCTTTACACATGCCTTTGTGTCTTCTGATAAAAGCACATGCAACTTTCTATTCACCCTTGAAGACATGTATTGTATCTATCCAGATGATCTGGAGTACATGAAAATAGTCTAGCAGATGGCTCTTCTCACTCACAAAGCCAAGACGTTCTATAAGGTGAAAGGAAAGAAGTTTCCAAGCAATACAACTAGTAAAAGTTTGGGTTGGATAAAATCAAAGTGAAGTGCTACTATAACCAAATGGGACACTTTGTAAGGGAATGCAAGTCACCAAGGACAAATGGTGGCCAAGCACAAACCATACCAAACTAGACTGAGAAAGCCACCCAGAATGAGAAGCCAAAGTAGCAAGATGCAATTGCTGTTGAAAAAGGAGGTTTTTATTGGAGTTTTCAGGTGGAAGATGCATCTCCAAACCAAACACTTATGACAAATCATGATGAAACCAAGGTATTGGAACATCTTTGTACACCTGATTGTACTGCTAAAGTTAATAGATACAGGTCCTACAACTTAGAGATGAGATCTGATCTTGAGTCTTTAAATATCCTAAAATCTGATTTCAAAAGAGCTGAAAATGATTATAAACTAAAGATAAAGGACTTAGAGAATACCATTTCAACTCTTAAACATGAACACACCAACTACAGGACTCAGATCAAAGATCTCATAACTAAGTTGTCTGAATGCAAGACTGAGCTTGTGATCAGCAAAGCTAGGGCTATTATAATGTATTCTTGAACAAGAGACCTTCAAGAACATTATATCCTCATCTTTACATGAAAAAGTTTGTTATCATAATAAACAAGGACTTGGATCTAGTGAGATAGCTCCTCCACACACAATCTTGTTTGTAAGATATCCTAGGTATGAAACTTATGAAGATGAGCTTCTCTTGATAGACCCTATGAATTAATGAAAAGGATGAAGAGGAAATAGGTGAAGGGTATCTTTAAAAAGAGTGAATAAGAGTATTCTAAGAAGGGTCACTATTTCTTTGAGAAGAATATAAGAGTTGGGATGACCAAGTCAAGAAGGAAGAACTTGATCCAGAAGGCCAAAAGGAAGTACAAGAAGACTCAAGAGATAAAGGTCACTTTCAACTCTGTGCATAAATAAGTCTTTATCTCTGCAGGATTTGAGGTGGTTACGACTAAAGACACAAACTTGAAATCTTGTACCAGGAGTTCTAGTTCATGTTCAAATCCTGCCAACATCAAAATGAAGGCTGATCAGTTGTGTACCACTGCTATACAACCTGAACAATCTAACTCCGAAGGGAGTTCTCTCCCTAAAAGAAGTGCCACAACATCTGCAAAGATGAATATGGAGAAGGAAAGTGATCAAGTTTGGCCTTGCTCATAGAAGAAGACTATTAGGAAGAAGAATATGGACTGTCATGTGTGGAAGTACTTCTCATCTTGCTAAGGATTGCCTCTACAATCCAAAAAGTACTGTCCACATGACCAAGAAAGAAACTTCTAAGAGTTTGATGAAGAAGCAAGCTTCGGAAGGAAAATCTTTTCCTTTCGGAAGCTCCAAAATGAAGAAGAGGAAAAGCAAAAAGTTGCCTTCGAAAGAAAATTTGGTCTCGAAAGAAAGGAACACTTCCAAAGTACCGAAGCCTGCTATAGTGTTAGCAAGATCTTTCGAAGGTGCAATCATCAAAACTTCCAAAGTTATCAAGACTTATGAAGTTTTGAAGGTCAAATCTAAGCTTCCAAAGGTGGTGTGGAAGACAAAGAAAGACCAAGTGACTTGAAAGTTCTTTATCAATATCAGCAAATAATCCTCAAAACATGACAATAGGATCAATTACTATTGTATTGTCTTCAACTCCATTGATGAGCCCAAGACTAATAAGGCTTAAGTTTCCAAATGTAACTAACCATCTTCTTTATACAGGAACAGCTCAAGACAAACAGGAATGTATGGATCATTGATAGTGTCTATTCCAGGCACATGAAAGGCAATAGGTCCTTACTCTAAAATTTTGAAAAGATTGATGGAGGAATAGTTGCTTTTGGAGGAGATGCTGGAGGTTACATATCTGGAAGGGGCAAGGTCACAAATGGTAAGCATAACTTTGAAAAAATAAACATTGTTAAGGATCTCGGATACAATCTTTTGAGTGTATCTCAATTTTATGATCAGAGTCATAACATGCTCTTTACTGAGCATGAGTGCATTGTTCTTAGGCCCGGGGTGGTCATTCCTCATGAGCATATCCCTTAGAGCCCCTAGGAAAGGAAACATGTATAAGATGGATTTGCAAGAAACATCTCCCTTAGGAGAAGTTTCATGTTTTCTATCTAAAGCCAATAGTAATGAGTCTTTCATCTATCATAAAATAATGTACCATGTAAATTTTAAAAATATGAATAAATTAATTAAGAATGATCTCGTAACTGGAATGCCAAAGAAAGAGTTTACAAGTGATGACCACTATGTTGCATGCCTTCAAAGAAAGCAACACAAGGTATCTCCCAAGCCAAAGGAAAGAAACTCCATCACTACTCCCCTACACTTGTTATATATGGATCTCTTTGGCCCCACCAATGTAATGAGTCTAGGAAAGATCTCTTACTATTTAGTGATCACAGATGATTTTACAAGATTCACTTGGGTCTTCTTTCTTAGAACTAAGGATGAGACCCCTGAGATTGCGAAGAATTTCATCTTAAAGATTGAGAATCAATGTGATCACAAGGTCAAAACCATAAGATGTGATCAGGAAACTGAATTTAAGAACCAAATCCTTGATACATTTTGTGATGAAAAGGGTATTTCAAGACAATATAATTCTCCCAGGACTTTTTAGCAAAACGGTGTTGCTGATAGGAGAAACATGACACTAATTGAAGCTGCAAGAACTATGTTGTTTGACTCTAAATAAAAAGGATATTTGAAATGAACACTACTTGATATGTGCAAAATAGAGTTTTAGTAGTTAAAACACATGGTAAGACTACTTAGGAACTTTGGCACAAAAGGAAACCTTTCATTGGTTTTCTCAGGTCATTTGGGTGTCCTTGCACCATCTTGAATACCAAAGATCAAATTTCCAAGTTTGATGAAAAATCAATAATGATGGATACTTTATTGCATACTCTTCTGAAGCCAAGGCTTATAGAGTATACAATCTTAGAACTAGAGTAGTTGAGGAGACAGCTAATGTGACTTTTAATGAGCACATTTCTAGTGTGAAAGGTTTTGGTCATGATTGGCTATTTGATCTTAATTTAGTTACCAACTGTTTTAACAACTCTTGTGAGAATGTTTCAGGATCTACATATATACTATCAGCAGGTGATCCTGACCCAAGATTTGAGCTAAGAAGACCATCAAGTTACACTACTTCAGCTCCAGTTGTAACCAACCCTCATATGGAGTTCCTATCAACACAATAATGACAAATCCAGCTAATACATCTAAGGTGCCTTCAAATTCCAGCTCAGAGGCAAAAAAACTCAAATCGAGGAGCTCTAAATATAAAAGATCTTGGTGGTGGTGAAAGTGATCGAGAATTTCTTGATGCTGACAACTACTATATTGAAGACAACATCAATAATGTCACACACTTATTGGATCAAGTTTCTCTTGATAAGTGTACTGATGTGGTAGGTGAATCAAAATTGTCAGATTTGTATTTCTCTAATTTAGATCTCTTCAAGCAACTTGCCATGATCGCTCAAAAAAGGATCCACAAGTCTCAAGTCTCACCCCACCACAAACATCATTAGAAATGTTGACTCAGGGGTGAGAACAAAAGGACAAACCCATGATGCAAATGTTTGTTTTCACTCTTGTTTCTTATCCTAAATAGAGCCAAAGAAAGTTGATGAGGCTTTAAAGGATGGAAGTTGGGTTGAAGCTATGAAAGAGAAACTATTTAAATTCAAAAGACAAAAGGTTTGGAACCTATGTCCTCTTCCTCAAGGGAAGACTACCATAGGAACCAAA
Source organism: Flaveria bidentis (assembly GCA_018326385.1). Taxonomy (NCBI): domain Eukaryota; kingdom Viridiplantae; phylum Streptophyta; class Magnoliopsida; order Asterales; family Asteraceae; genus Flaveria; species Flaveria bidentis. The sequence continues at coordinate 7,471 of BJCM01210006.1, read as the reverse complement.
TGGGTGTTTAGGAATAAGAAAGATGATAGAGCATTTTCATCAAGAATAAGGCAAGACTAGTTGTTTAAGGATACACACAAGAAGAAGAAATTGACTACACATATGTTTTTGTTCCTGTGGCTAGACTTGAAGTTGTCAGAATATTCCTAGCTTTTGCTGCATCCATGGATTTCAAGGTCTACCAGCTTGATGTCAAGTGTGTTTTTCTCTATGGGGTGATTGATGAAGAGGTGTATGTCAAACAACCACCTGGCTTTATAGACCTTGATCATCCTGATTATGTATGCAGGCTTGATATAGCTCTATATGGGTTTCACTAAGCTCCAAGGAAGTGGTATGAGACTCTATCTCAATATCTCTATCAACATGGCCACAAAAAGGGTACTATAGATGGAACTTTCTTCATCAAAGGAATAATGAATGACTTAATGCTAGTTCAAGTATATGTAGATGACATTATCTTTGGGTCAACTAATCCAAAGCTCTGCAAACACTTTGAGAAGCTATTGAATAATAGATTTTAAATGAGTGCCATGGGGGAACTAAATTTCTTTCTAGGAATTCAAGTGAAGCAAGTTGACAATGGCATCTTCATAAGTCAGTCAAATTATGTAAAAGGCATACTTATAAGATTCAACATGACTGACTATAAGGTTGCTAAGACACTTATAGCCAGAAATAACTCCCTTGCACCTGATCTTGAGGGGGAGTGTGTGGATGAACATCTTTACCAGGCTATGATTGAGTCTCTTATGTACCTCACTATTAGTAGGCCTGATATTATATTTGCCACATGTATTTGTGCAAGATATCAAGCCAACCCCAAGATGTCACACCTAGTTACTGTCAAAAGGATCCAAAGAATTCTGATTTCAATTTGTATGCATATATAGATAGTGACTATGGTGACTGCAACATGACTGCAAAGTCTACATCAAGGGGTTGTCAATTCCTTCGTGGAAGGGTAGTCTCTTGACAATGCAAGAAACAATCTCGTGTGTCTGCATCAACTGCTAAAGATGAATACATTGCTACTACAAGCTGTTGTGCTCAAGTGCTTTGAATTAAGAAACAAATGTTGGACTATGGATTCAACTTCAAGGAGACTCCCATCCACATAGACAACAACAATGATATCTCTATCACAAAGAATCCTATGCAGCACTCAAGGACAAAACACATCAATATCAGTTATCATTTGATTAGAGATTTTAGAAATATCTTTTGAAGCTTAAAATTTTACTTGAGTACTTGTATGTTTTGGAAGAACAATGTTCTTTCAAAGGCCATTTAGTCTCGGTAGTTTTATTCTTCTAAGAATAAAATTCTCTGAGTATAATCTCTTACAAAACAAAATTTTCTAAACTTTTTGGAATATCTTTTGAAGTCATTTTGGCTTCGGAAGCTTTTCATCAAAATCTCCAAAGCAAAATTACCTTCAGAAGATTTTAGACTTCCAAAGAAACTACCATTTTGGGCACATTTTCAGAGGTAGGACCGATATTCGAATTTCAAAGTTTATCATCTTTCATTAACTTTGTCTCAGATCCATTTCATATATATACCTAACGCTTCCCCCTCTTTCACTCTCTTCTTCATTTGAACTATTCTTAAAACCTAAATTCACCCACAAACCACCTTTGGTCTTATCTTCCTTCACCTTTAAGCTTTCTAAATGGCCAACCTCAACTGCAGAAACAACCCAGATTTTTTCATACAACTTCACACGCAACATAATCAAGTTGCTATGTTGGACTTTGAGAAAGATCTAAGTTTCTCAGAGATCTATCGTTTCCTTTCTTTGTCAAACTATCTCACCTCCCTTACCATTGATCATCCTCTTTATGAGGATCAGTTTTTAGAATTCTGGAACACTTGCCAAGAGGTCATTATGGATGGGGAGAAGGCACTGTCTGCCATAATGCAAGAAAGGACAATTTTCATCACTCCAGCCATTATCAACACTCATCTTTAGCTGGATGATGAAGAAGGTGAGTTGTACTTTCCAAAGGAAACTGTAAATCATTCCTTTGCGCATATGGGATATGAAGGGGATTTCTCTGTAAAGACCTTTAGGAAAGGGTAGGTCTCATCCCAGTGGAAGTACCTACTTCACGTTGTCATCCACAACTTATCCAACAAGTATGGAGGATGGGACCAGATTCCTGAAGATCTCTCCTTCATAGTCTATGGAATGGTCCAGCGGGTCAGATTCAGGTACTCTCAATTTGTTTATACAAATTTACTTTCAAATTTGGACTTCTTAGAGTATCATATGTTCCCTTAGATATTTTCAACACATTCTTAACTATGAACTGGCTCATAGTTGAGGGAGACAAGTAATATTCTTAAATTATGACCGATGAAGCCCAACATCTTTAATACTATGAAGAAGCCAACTGTAGACTTCTTTGGGGTAGAAGCAGCCCTTGTCCCAAAAATGTTAGAGCTTATTGCTTAAGGTGACAACCTAGCAACACAAGCTAGTGTTGAACCCACACCTTCTACTTCTGAACCTCCTAAACAACCACAAATCATCCTCACCTACTAAAGAAAATCCAATCGAACCTCTGCTCAAGCTATAAAGCTTGTGTAGGCCCCCATATCATCACCCATACAGGAAGAAGTGGACACTGAGCTCCCACTTCTCCTAAGGAGCAAACCACTCCCATCTTATCAAAAAATTAGTTCTGAGGTTCCTCATACTCAGCCTGATGAGCTTATTAGCCCATCAGCCTTAAGCCTTCATTATGAGTCTCAACAGTCAAGTGAATAACCTTTTAGGGAAAGTTACCATCCTTAGCCTCTTGATCTAAACTAACCCATTCCTAACCTAGAATTGTATGATGATAAAGACATAGGATTCAGTGAGTACCATGAGTCTCTCTATTCCTCCCCTACTCAAAGAGAGATGAGTTCTTTTGCCTCTTCTATGTCTAGCCCACATCATTCACCTATCACTAAGATGGATCTCCCTGAACCTATTCAAGAGGTCCATATGGAAGAGGCTCTCACTTTTTAAAATGATTACATCTTTAAGAACTCAACCATGGAAACTCAGCTCATTGACACTTCAATTGAAATAGTCTGTGAGCAGAGGAAATCCAGCAACCAAGAACACCATGCTGGTGGTGAGAGAGAAGACTTTGGTACAATTCTCTCATCCCCCAATGATTCTTCTGATGAAGATAAAGGGAAAATGAGAATAAAGTGCAAAAACTGTCACAAACATGCTCCTATTTAGTCTCTAAGGTTAGTCACCTTGAATCTTAGGTGACTACCTTACAAAACAGGGTCGATGATCAGCAACTTGAGATATCTTATCCTAAGGAGAATTTAGCTGGGAGATCTTTAAGAGAAGCTCATCCAGGAACACAAGAACCTATGGATGTAATTGACCTAACTCCTAGCTCACCTGTGCAAGTGCATTCACCAAAAAGGGGGAGAAAGTCATAGTAATCACAGAACCTATGAGTTCTTCATAGAGTATGGACATTGAGGATTCACCATTGTCACTTGTAGTCGTCCATACTTAGCAACCTTCTCAAGTTCATATTGATGTGGACTCACTCATTCAGAGTCTATTTAAGGAGGAAATTCCAAGGGCTATGTGAACTCCACCTGAAAGAGCTTCTAATTACATTATTAGGTGGAGGTATGATGCTGATTGAAAAGCCCGCATTCTTCAAAGAGTTTAAGGACAACAATAAGTCTTCAATTTTCAAATGTTGAACTACTATGAAGGTCTTGATCTAGTCAACATGGCACTTGCCAACCCAAGTTAATTGAGGCAAGCTAGCAGGATGGCTCAAAGGATTCAAGATTGGATTGTTAAAGTGTTTAAAGTAAGAAGACAAATGCAAGCATGCAATGTTATTGGTCAACTGGATGTTGAGGTGGACCTTAAGATTAACTTCAAAGGGAAAACCTTGACTGAAGGCCCAGTGACAAAACCTGTAAGCAATATCTCACAACCAGTAACTTCTATAATCCATCCCCTCAGTCTCTCTCTGGCCAGAGTCTAGATGCTACTCCAAGGAAAAAGGCCAAAGCTCTCTCCACCTTGAGTCACAAAGGTATGTGGGTGAAAAATGAAAAATGGAAATGACTCTTGAAGAGATTAAGGAGGAGGAGGAGGAGAGAGAGGGAGGAAGAGGAAGCTAAGGGGAGAAATTTCCACTGGGTCTTCAGGCTTCATGCAAGCTGCAATTAGGGATGCCCCCAGACCAACCACTCAAGATGATGAGTTAAGGGCAGTCAAGATTACTTACCTAACCAGGAACTATGACATTGATGAGATCATTTCTCTCCCCTTAGAAAAACTAAATGAACTGGCAAACATAGAAATATCTAAAGAGAGGAAGGAAGCAGAGGATGTAAGATTGCTCCTCCAAATCAAAGAAGAAAGAAAACAGAAGAAACTATAGAAACATGTTCATACCCTCTCTCCAGTTCAAGAAAGTCATGTGCAAGAGACTATGGCAACTTCATAACCTTAGGTAGATAAAGAAGCTGACAGACAATATATGATCAGCTATCTGACTGCCACAGGACTCTACCAGGTAGCTACACTTCTTCCCTAGTCTTTTGAGTATATTGAATTTGAGTATCTCAAACAACTTGAACTTTAAGTACTCAAAGAACAAAAGGCAACAAAGAGAAAGATGAGGGAAGAAACAGCCAAGTCAAGAGCCATCATCTAAAAGAGTCAAAAAAGTCTGCTGACAGACAGAGGATGATGAGCTTCTTGAAGCAATATGGATTCTCCGGAAGGAGACTTGGTCCAATGTATCTATCTACCATGGATGAGCGTATAAGGGTGATCAAGCAAAAGATCAAGAGAGGAGAGCTTATTAAGTTACACTCCCCACCAAGTCAAGCCCCTTCTGAAATGGAGGTTAAGGTTGAACAATTTCAGACAACACAACCTGGACCTTCTGCTGAACCTCAGCAACCTTCATCTTTTGATCCACTATAGGGTCAAACTCTCTCTCCTTCTAAACCTGTGAGGGAGGTAGATCCAACTAAGAAAGACAAGACTGAACAACAAGGTGCTAAAGGCCAGTCTTCTCAGTTAAAGTTTCCAAAGAGGAGGAAAAGGATGGCCTCTAGACCCAAGTCAAAGAAGAAGAAATCAGAGTCATCCACCTCCAAACCTCATGATGAATTAGATCATCCTGAGATAGTGCATAAAGAGGTAGCTCAATAAACTCCAATTCAAGCAGCTCCTCTTGCATCAGGATGATCCATCTTATCCTGGATCTTCACTAATAATCCCATTAGATGGTATGTAATTAGAGATCAAGGTGGTGAAAATGTCTACACATAGCAAGACATGTTCAACCTACCTATGCATGATGAGATGAGAAGACATTTTGAAAGTCTGAATGATCCTAACCATTTGAGGACTGTCAACATCTAATGTCTTCAAATGTTATAATAGCATTAACCTAGGAGGAGTTTGTAAGGTTTCATGTAAGGCTGATGCACCTAAAACATTCTAAGTCTTTTCTGCATGCATGCACTTAAGTGCAGGGTAGAAATGGTTCGAAAGTTTTACACCCTGCATCAAAATTATTCTAATTGTAAAATTTTCCGAAACCAAGACCAACATCTTCCGAAGCCAAAAGTGAAAGTCTTCCGAAGCTTCAAAGACAAAGTCTTCGGACGCCAAGAAGTGAAGACTGATTTCTTCCGAAAACTTTAGATACATGCTTTATCTGATGTACATTTCCATAAAGCTGGACCATTTTCCGCTACAACTCTGATGACTCACCAACTTACACAATTTGGTGAAAAAGTCTATGTTTTTGTAACTGTACATTGAGGTCTTGAGTCTGCTGCTTTCTACTTTATGTACTTTTATCCTTTTTGTACTTTTATCCTTTTTGTAATATATTAGGATGTGAACTATGACATATCATAGTCAGTAGTCAAAAGGCAATTTACATTTTGAATCTAGATTTAGTTTTGTTGTTGTCTAGATCAAATGTTTCTAGTTGGCTTTCTATGCATGGCCGGCTATAGGATGTAGTATAAAGTATCTCAGGTCCTTGTATCTTTCTTTTATGCTTTAACACTTGTAAAAGAACTTGAGAGCAATATACAACATTCTTGAAACCAATATTCTTGTGTTGTTTGTTTTTTAGCTGTCTCATACATACTTGTGTTCTAAGTATCATACCATATTGTTTCCGGTTCCCTATTTGATTTGTTAAGTGTTCTTAATTATATTCTTCTCATTGTGTGATGTGTTGTAAGTGATCATCCCTTATACGGTCCTGTAATTTTAATTACAATATTGATTTATTTCTTTTCCATCATGTTTATCTATTTCTCTTGCATAAAGTAATTTAAGAGTTTGCATTATTGTGATAGCTTTGCACCCACTAAACAAGTTTCTTTTTTATCTTTTTATTTATTTAGGCATCATTCACAAGTATACGAGGTTGAATTAATTCCTCACCTCACCACACCACGTAACTTTACACAAATACACTTCATTTGCTGATTTGGAATATAGCTTGTATATCAAAAGATTTTATATAGTCTTTATGTTTAAACGATCTACGTACCTTATATTGATTTTAGATATATCAAATGATGAATGTCACCAGAATGACTATATGTCTCATATAAATGCAAATACAAATAATCTAGATCATTTGATTGTTAGTTTTTGCTTTACACATCTTATTTTTTGGTTGTTGGATGACTTTAAAGCTATGATGAGATTGCATGGCATTGTAGTATTGTACTATGTTGTCTACTAAAATCTGAAATACACACCAATAATGGTAAATAATGGTAACGCACCATATAAGGGTTACTACCACAACAATAAAATATAATTTACCAATCAAGAGATGTATTCACCAATTAGTTGTTAAATTTGAATTCTATACGGTGTATATGTGATGATTTTAAAAGCAACGTAAGTATAAAATAGAGAGCGTATGTTTGCGCTAAAAATATATTACTTATTTTATAGAACTTATCTATATATAATATTAAAAGAGTAACTTGAGGGGACATTTGTCACATTTCTAAGACCCTAAGTTTGTTTTTCTCGCATCTCTCTACTTTTAAATAGTTACTTAAATAAAAATCAAATAATTTTAATTCTTTTTAAGATTAATAATATTTCTTAATAATTTAAGAAAAATATCTTTTTATTAATGTTATTTAGAGAAAACATTTTTTATAAATTAAGAGTTTTTCTAAAACATCAAATATTTTTTAAAATATGAAATATCTTAAAATTGATGTTTTGAAAAAGTAAACTTTTTTATAAACTAAAAATAATTAAAAGTAGAAGTTATAATAAGACACTTTTAAAAATGATACTTTTAATACGGTTTGTATTGAAAAAATGGTTAATTTTTTTGGAAAAATATTTAAAAACTAAAGTTTAAAAATTAGTATTATTATTTTATTACTTGTAGTTATCACTTATAATTATTACTCATAT